>JAGVSP010001647.1:0-90668 GCA_022494985.1 Micrasema minimum
AAATATATGTGTAAGAATTATTAATGTACATAAGAATAGTTAGAAAAAAAAAAATTGATTTTAATGTAAAATATATTAGTCCATGTAAAATTATATAAACTGAAATAAATATAATAATAAAAAATTATATTTATATTATAATATATAAAAAAACATTAACTGTTAGGTCAGCCAAACGTCGCGAGAACCATTAATATATTCCATACAGGCTTCACTTATAAGGGTCAGTTTGCAAACAACAAAAGAAACTGTACAGCTGTTATTTCTACTCGTATAAATTAATAAAATCGGTGCTGTAAATTTGGACAGTAAACTTTCGACCCCGACTTCTCCAATTTTCAAAAAACCAAACTAGGTTTCTTAGGCTGAAAGTTTAAATAAATCCTGAAATGAGTATGTTTCATTTCATTTCATTTATTTCAACGTAAATACAAAAGTATATTTGTTGAACGTCAATGAGTAAGTAAGTCAATTAAGTAAAATAAATATAAGTCAATGAAGTAAAATAAAAAAAAGTAAAAGTTCATATATGGGCTTAGTATAACAGGTAGATATGCTTTGCTTTACCCTTGGAGGATTGCCTCTAGTATATTTTATATAAAATATTACTTATGTGTTTTACCCATAAAACTTGAATAACGACTCCTCGATTTTTTTAAAGTGAAAACTTCTTTAGAATCGTTGGGAGTGATTTGAAACTCTATGAAACGAATAAAACCGACACTAAAAAGAGACAAACATATAGATCTATAGGATTTAGCCTGCGAGAGAATAAGATAGAACACAGTTTCCGCCGGCTGGCAGTAGTTCCATCTACCTCATCAGATACATCTACCAGTTGATCGCCGGCACCCATTATTATACTTTTATAATGTGGAGCTCCTAGGCTATAAAACAGAATTTGTTCTATTCATGTATCGGGAGAAGGCGCCTTGACGCGGTATTTCACAGATATATTGATAAAATCGAAACAAAAACTTTTGTCTCATACTTTAGTTATCATAAGCCGCTCGTATCACTTGTAGAAATTGAAGACATGGATCATGAATAATAAAATGAAAAAAAATTATCAACACTGGGTACCAATATTTATAATAAATAAATCATATATTTATCCCACTCCTGATACTGCATTTATCTCATTCTCTCTCAGCTTCGTTTTATTAAGGTTTCACTTCTACCTGGTGCGAACTGCACACATGTTTTTTTATATATTTTTAATATGAGGTCTAACAAAAAACTTGACTTTGGGTAATGAGTAGGTATATTTTTTTAGTACCCGATTCAATAAAATTCCGACTCCACCAGCTCAACATTTTTACTAACTCCGACTCAACAGCCCTGATTAAAACAATGATTTCCTTATGGAAACGGAAGTGACTCATGCAGGTACATAAATACATTGCTAATGCAGGTAATTTACGGATGTTATATGTTTTACTGTGATTATTTATTTAGCAATATAGGTTACCTTCATTAAAACAATTTAATTAGGCAGCTAAATTAAAATATAAGCGCGTATCAGCGTAATAATATCCATATTAAATACCTGACCAATAATTTTGCTACTTATTTAGTTAGTAAATTATTATAGAGTAAAACCTGCATTTATGACAAAATTTATATAGTAAAATGTTGTATAATATTATACAGTTCATTTTTATACTAGATTATCGTTCTTACGCTTCAGACGTCAGAAATGCGTACTGCATATCTTTATGTAAACTTTTTTAGAACTTTGTTAAAATATTCCATGAAACAGAAATACCAATAGGGCGTCACTTGTCCTGTTTGGATTTTTATTAGTGGACATTCAGATGAAAATTGTTTTAAAGCTTCGAAGTCTTTATTAAAAAATAGAAATTAACTAAACACGCATATAACTTTATATAGGCAAAACATATGAAAAATCTTTTCTTAATGGTTAAAAAAAATATTTCTTGTATGGAATTTTTTATTATTTACACAAAGTAACCATGAAGGAATGATTTCTCATATATTTGTCGGTACAAAATATTGCTTGTATAATATTTTCTATTTAAAGAAAAAATGGTTGGTTGGAAGATATTGCTCGAAAGCAATAAGCCCGCTTTTGTACACTTGCTATGTAATTGTACATGAAGTTTTGAATAATTAACATTTCAAAGCTTATTTTTATTTGTACCTATGTCCACTCAAAAACCAAACGCGACTAGTTTGAAATTATTAAAATTTTCGTAAGAGAAAGTCTATTATCACAAAACGTTATAGGCGTGAATAGCTGCGCGATAACCAAAGAGAATAGAGGCACGGTATAGTATTTTTGCATAAAAAAAAATCCCGAAAAGTTGAAATGAAAGCTTTTTGGAAGTCATGGTGTATTGGTGGTCTCCTAACCAATATATTATTTATGTAGGGAACCTTCATCACCCACACGATTAGTTCGCATCTAATATATATTTCGGGTCGACATTGACTTACATCCATTGTCTCCTCAGCTCAATAGTGGGCAATTTCCTAAACAAGTTATAATGGGTAGTATAGGTTCGGTTACTGCAAAGGTTCAGAATAAAAGGCGGCCATGGCAAAAGAGCGGATGTTGTAAGGTTTTTGTGAAAATGTTTTTAACATTAGGTAATTAAGGTGTGTATGGTTTTTTATGTTCATATCTAAACATAACACAACTATGGATGAGTTAATTGATGTAGTTTCTTTTTATTACGTTACGTATGCTTACTGTAATATTTCACACCATAACATTTCGAAATCGCAATGAAACAAAAACTGCCTAACTTCTGTTATTGACGGTTTCAAATACTATTAATATTATTATTTCAAAACGATGCGCGATGTAAAAAAAATATTTTTTTTATTTTTCCATTTGTTTTGATGAAAAACATGAGGTAGTATTTTTTGGTCTTTCATTTGTTGTATCTACACAAAACATTGTCGAAATCAGTAACAAGAGTGTTTTATGAAAGTTGCGAATATTATTTTAATATTCATTCATTCATTATACCATATCCGCTCCCTATGTGGAGCATATGGAATCCACAAACTGCCTCCAGGCCAAGCGATCGGCCGCCAGCTCCCGTGCATCCTCCCAAGTCAAGTCCACGTCCCGCAGCTCTGACGCAAACTGCCGACGAATTGTCAACAGTGGACGACCACGACGCCGATAACCTGATGCCATGTAAAATAGGCAAGCATGGTGGCGGCTCTCGGGAGGCATACGTAGTATATGGCCTAGCCAGCCGAAACGCCTTCGCCGGATGACAGTAGATACCAAGGGTTGCTGTGTCCGTTGCCTCACCTCTGTGTTCCTTACAAAGTCAAACCACCGCACACCTATAATTCTTCTAAGACGCCTATTCTCAAAACTTAGAAGTCTGCTGTCTTGGGCCCTGGTTAGGTGCCACGTTTATAAAAAACAAAAATGAATATATGAGGGCACTACTTGCAAATTCAGTAACCTCCACAAAGCTTTATTTTGAGATAAATGAAGAGATGTAAAGATGGCTAGTGAATGGTACTGATTTTGCAAAATACATCAAATTTCAAGTCTTATTTTAGCTGAAATTACAAAAATACTTTATTAATAATTTACCATTCAAAGTTGAAAAAAAATTTTTTTGGAGGTTACTGGCTTTGGTAGTAATGCCCTCATATACAAAATAAGAATAAATATACATAATAATATATAGCTAGGTTTAAATTTTTTTACGTTGGTACAATTAAATTTTTACGTTGGTACAAAAATGTTTACGTTACAAAAAAGTTCACAAATTAATGCTGATGAGAATTTATTAAGAGAATGGAATTTTGAATAGTATAAATTATTCGTACCGTATTGGTATTTATAATATTCTGTCTGTTGGCTTAACCGTAAATAAATCAATAAATAAAAACTGCTAAAGCTAACGGTAATTTTAATACATAATATATATAATCTTATAAACAACATTTGAGTGTGTCCAAATACTTGTAGACAAAAACTGGATTTCACCCATTACGGGCTAATAATTATAATTTGACATCTCAACAGAGACGAGAAACTTGGAAGGGAATATGGCCACTTAACCAGCCCAATGACAGGTCATAAGCCCTGTAAACGCCTAGATATCCATATTCCCTTCCAAGTTTCTCGTCTCTGTTGAGATGTCAAATTGTATAATCTTATAGTTCGTTTTATCGGTAATTTTTTGCATGTTTAATGTCATGTAATTAGCTTGGAGACTCCTAAGTTTGGCATTAGTAGTTTAAAATGACTTTGGAGTGTGATTCGTGAAGGCCCAAAGTTCCCCCTAATGACCAAAAATCACCCCAGAAGTTCTAGTTGGTTGTACCCAAACTAGTCACCATGGAGACGGTAAAAAACGCCGTAATCACCATGCTCAAAGTGGCAGAAATTCGTTTTCGTGCACGATTCACAATAATTTTAGAAATTGCGATTTAGTTCGACAAATTTTCAACGCCAAAACTGTTTGATATTTATTTTCTTTCCAGAAATAGAAGGATAAAAATATTTTATTTTCCCAAGTGCCATGTTTTCCAATTTTTGGTGTCTAGCTACAATACTTGCATGAATTCCTGTCAATTTATTCAAAATTGTTCGGATACCAGTAGCTCGATCACAGATCACTATCGACGCGGTAATAACCGACGTTAAAACGATTTCTTACCATGGATGTTTAACGTTTTCGCGATCACAATGGAACACGCGTTAAAAGTTATCGATCCTGATGCTTGGCAACACCTAATATTAAATGTCAAAATTCAAAATATTTACGTTTTTTCAAGACGTTCTACGCACTTTTTTTCTCCTCAAATGCGTAGAAAACGAGCGCATCAAGTCGCGAGCCATTTCCCGAGATTGAATAACGTACGATATTCAATTATATAAATAAAACACTTTGATTTTTTGTCCACTGAGTTTATTTTTTACACGACATGTTTCGGACACGCAGAACTGTCCATCTACAGGTGTATTTTAAAACTGTTTTAAAATACACCTGTAGATGGACAGTTCTGCGTGTCCGAAACATGTCGTGTAAAAAATAAACTCAGTGGACAAAAAATCAAAGTGTTTTATTTATATAATTCAATATGTTATTCCACAATGTTAACGCCGATTCAATAAATACGATATTCAACTTCGCTCATTTCAAGAGGATTGGTTGAATCTCGCACATATCTTCTTTCAATATTTCTCGAGTGCCGTATTGCATTTAGCCGGCGATCGGCAAGCCAAATATTGAGAAAAGCAGTCGACATAACAAACAATCCGACACGCGCGTTGACTTTCTTGATTTGACGTTTGACGTTTAGCCACGATATTTATTGTACCTTTCATCTATGGTAACGCGACCGTGGTATGAACGGTAAGAACGTATGTTCATTGTGATCGGTCAAATGGTTAGCGTTAGCACGTGGTTAGCACGTTTTTAACTACGTCGATAGTTATCTGTGATTGAGCTCCAGGACGGTAATGTAATATCAATAGGTGTCCTGACAGACTCCCTGGGCGCCGAATTCGATGTTAAATCTTACCTAAAAGTAGTCTCTAAGCTTACGATGGGAAATTTTTTACGAATAAATAACTCAACTTTTTTGATACCTACATAATTTTAAGTCGAATAATCAATCATTCAGCTTTCAATATCAAATACATGTACCTATTTAAGAGCATACTCCACCCCGTGTCGCGGCCGCTTCCCCATACAAACGTATTCCTCGATTTTCTCCCCGGAATTTAACATTATAGCAATGATTTTTTTCACACATTTTTAGAAATCGACCAGATGCGTGTTTGTACCGTCTTATTTTTTAAATAATTTATATATCTCCTTTAACAAATAAAATATCAAAAAAACCATCTGGTCGATATCTAAAATGTGTGAAAAAATCATGGCTCTAATGTTAAATTCCAGGGAGAAAATCGAGGAATACGTTTGTATAGGAAGCGGCCGCGAGTCACGTGGTGGAGTATGCTGTGTTTTTTAAATCAAATTTTGGATTTAGGGTTTATTTATAAAATAATGTCATTGATCTTGTGTGTCTTTTAATATTCTTTGATTCAATTCCTTCTGAAGTTCTCACTACGACCTCTTCGGTTTATTGGTTGCCTGTTCAACACTCTTTTTCATGACATAAGGTTTTTAAACTAAAGGAATATTTCACTTGTCGCACGGAGAAAACAGTTCGTTATCTTATATTCTGCATGTGATAGACGTAATTATATTTATGCAGTATTTTCGTGCCTTGCTCAATGTTTCCTAACCTTCCTCCTTACCGCGCTCAAGTCATGATGGATGTTGGTTTCCCTGAAGTAATTGCGATATTTCAACCAAGTAAAGTTTTTATTACACATGTCACAATATCTACATTAGGTAGGTATTGCATGAGGCCTGTAAGACAATAACGAACTTAGTTTCTCACGATTAACGACCTTTTTCAGTTTGGTAACCAATCTAAGAATTTATTCCCATATGAAGGTGTAACACATAACAATATATTATGTATTCTTATTCTCCCCTGAATAATAAAACACCAACAAACAAAAAATATCAGCACATTCCTACCTTTTTATAATTTTTAATGATTTTTTATTGAGATTTTATAAATATTTTAGTATCAGTAAACGATATCAGACGAATTTCGCTGCATGGTCAAAATGCTTGTTTCTACAGTTGACACACCTACTGCAGTGATAGTATCATATTATAATTTGACATCTCAACAGAGACGAGAAATTTGGAAGGGGAATATGGATATCTAGGCGTTTACAGGGCTTATGACCTGGTCATTGTCTGGTTTAAGTGGCCACTGATGTATTATACAACATTCCCCATTTCACCTAGTATTTGATATCCATATCCGCCAATATACAGTAAAATAGCGCGACGCTTCACATGTGATCACTCAATATCCATCCAATGAGAAAATCTAAAACTAAGCATTTTAGGCAGTAAAACCTTTATTGATTGCAAGTGATATATTCTTACCGAATTTATATCATCCTACAATTATGTATCGTTGAAGATGAATCTTCAAATTGCCACATTAACCCAGCCATAAGTTGACAGGTCATAAGCCCTGTTAAACACGCCTAGATATACCATAATTCCACAATTTCCAAATTTTCTCGTTCTAGACTGTGATGTGCAAATTGTAAGTATAAGCCCCGTAATGGGTGAATTCCAGTCTATTTTGTTCTACAAGTATATGTTGGTTTGTATCTTATTATACTGCTAAAAAGAAGTAGAAGCGCATCCCCAACCTGTGGACGACTCGGACGCCCTGTCCTACAAGACACGGTATTGGGTCAACAGTCACATTGGAACCATTTTGGACCATTTAGATTTGAAACACCTATGAGTATAGATATATAATTTAAATCCACTACCTAATGTAGTATAAAAAAAGCAACACCAACCTTCAATTAATAGAGTCTGGACATTATGATGCTTATAATATTTACGAAAATAAAAATTTTTCAGAAAAGGTGGAACCCTATTTAACCCGTGGTTGGTGGTTTTGCTGTTTTTAAAGTAATAGGTAGATTATTATTAATTTTTTTAAAAATATTTATATGTTTATGTACTATTATAAAGTAAATATCCCAAAATAAATATTGCGTTATTTTTTTTAATTAAGGGGGTGAATAATAGTGCTTGATTAGGTACTTGAAAAAGGGTTGGAAACGCTGGGACTAGAGAAAAGGAAATTTAATTAAAATGAATTACCAGACAAGTGTTTACTAATAGTGACTGTAGAAGTATGGTTAATGCATATTCTCCGAGCTTATCTAATAATATCTCTTAAAATATTATATTGTTCTCAAGGGAGAAAAAAACTCTCGCTTTTTCTTTTTTAATTTTGATTTCACTGTTAAATTAATTGGCGCCCAGCCGATAACCAGACTCGACGTACGCCTTTAAATTTACCCATGCAATCGCAGCGTAAAAATAAAATAAAATTTAATATTGTATTTACTTTCACAAGTAATTCAATAGTTATTCAAACTAATCAGACCTCGGTAACGAAGATTAATAAAATTATTCATGTAAGTTTACCTTATATTTATTACGTTTAATTTAATGATTTTTTAAACTGAAATTACTCCATGCATTATTCTCCGTATTGTAAGGACTATCAACCTTGTATGTTGTAATAATTATATTCTCTAGTCTCTTAAAATTGTTGGCTAATTATCACAATTAGTAATTATTTTCACGAACGCGGAAGAAATAATAAGGAATATTTAAAACGCGTCCACTGCACTCCAAGAGAAAAGTCCATGTAATTTTGTATGCATTTTAAAGATGATATTGTATTACATTAGAAACGAAAGTTAACCGTAATGACGTCCTGTTAAACCTTGCATTCTATGCACTAGTTCTTAATAAAAATCTCCTAACGGTAGCTGCAACACTCCAATTACCAATGTATCTACATATTATTATATCGCAGTTGAGTCGCGTATATGACGGTAATCGGTAAATTATCAGAGCCATTTTTATCAGAATTTTCACAATTTTTTCATTTTCCCTATAAGTAAATCATCTTAAAAGTGCGGTACTAAATATATCCCGCAGATCACGCAAACATGGATTCCCGGTGAGAGCAACAAATATCAATATGTGATTTTTGCGTCCGCATTTATTATTTTCCCAGATATTATGTAATAATTACATGTAACTTAGAAGATGTAGTCTGAATGTCATAATAAAAATTAATGTTTTCTTGTATTTGTGTCAATTTTTTACTGCTATACGCAAGTACAAAATACAATTAAGGCATAAAAAACACTTTTTTCCTGAAAACAACTACTACTTCTTTCCCTTATCAGCCACCCAAATGGTACACCAAGGTACATGTATTCCTTGATCATTTTTCCATAAACAAAAACAATATTATATATAATTGTGAAAAATATTATACTAAAAAGCATACAAAATAATGTTTTTATAAATACGCTGAAGCGCTATCAAGTCGTTAATATCACGAGATGACTTTCAATTATACAATAAGCAACAAATATATACGCAGGTCCAGGAATAATTAATTTGGAATATTTTTAACGCTTTATGATAATGTCCATTGTTTCTTTTTAGCCGTGGTCTTTTAAAGTAAATACGGGTTTGATTAAGGTGTAATAATCAATACAGGCACAAGGAGCAGACAGGATGTTTATAATTCCTTGTGGGTAATTTATTTTAGGACCGAGGGCGGAGTGAGGAGTATTCTTCCTTTATTGGAGCTAAGTGAATCATAGGAGACTTACCGTCCACAGTGAAACGCTTGCTCTGGCTTCCCAATCATAATACACTGAGATCCTTTTATGGGAGATACTTGTCCTTGATCCTGATACTGAGAAATCTGTCTTTATTTATCCGACAAAGGGTTTCCCAGTTCCCTGCTTACATGATCGGAGCGGACATTTTTATAAAGATAATAAATCAAATTCGAGTATGGAAATATGGACAAGTTACATTGAAAGGGAGGGTTGGTTGCCACGGTTAAACAGAGTTAATGCGCTGCCTTAAAGGTCGGTAGTTATCTATCATTAATATGTGCATACCAAAAAGAGGCTCAAATTGGCAGTGCATAATGGTAGTATCTAGGTACCAAACCTTAATCCCCCCCCCCCCCCCTTATGGAAGCGAAGTATGAAGATTGGAAAAATAATGATGAAAGATAGATTTGAATGCAGTACATCCCTGCGATCTTATCAGGCGAATGTGTGCGTCAAAACTATGTTATGATAGGTTGCACTAATGTTTGAATTTCGAGCAAGAATGCCAAGGCTGAGATAAAGCGTTATCGACAAAATTTAAGAAAGGTCTTATAACGTTGGTTCGGTCATGTAGAGACGAGACGTTATGGAATGAGTGGGAAGAACGGACTTAAAAAAATATATGATGCGACTGTGCCTGATGTAGAAGTCGAGAAGGCGTGACAGGTAATGCATATGAATTCAAGTAAAACATGATGCTTGAAAGCGGGATGTGTAGATGTCGTGAATAATCGACCGTCGCGTAGCATGATAGATGATGTATGAATGTGGAACGGAAGCAAGAAGATGTATGACATGACAGAGCGGTGTGGCTTTATTCTACTCTCTGCTTACCCCTTCGGGCGGATATATGCTGTGATGTTAGTAAGTTAGTGGGTTAGTTACAATCAAAGCAAATCATGGAATCAGAAAAACATGATGAACGATGGTTGTTTTTTTTTTATTATTGATGCTCTCTTGGATGTAGTTTTTAGATGCCGTAAGGGTTAACGTATGCATGATGTCGCGGGTTCGGATTTCACATGTGGTCAATATCGACTCAAATGAATAAATTACTGCACTTTGTGTCCTTAATTTGTCTAAAAAGTGATATGGGAAATACCACGTTATCACTCACACCGTCCCGACCGGCACATTTATGTTCTACTAAACATGTTTCCCATATCTCTTTCCCTATGTTCGAAGATTATTATATTTGAAAATAATCGATTTTCAATAATACCCGTACTTGAAATTAAAAAATCAGTTGGTTGCGAATTTTTCAAGTTGACTTTTTAGCTAAGGGTGGGTTTTTATAGGGTTTTTTAACATTTCATGGTGCGATATATCAACTCAATACTTTGCACCAAGAAATATTCGAATTGTGCAAATCTCGCTGCAGCTTTTAACACAAGTACAAATATACCATTGATGTATAAATAATAATTCGACACTATAATATAGTAATTGTCACTGAAGTCAACACGTCACTACGTCCACTATGGATTATTGTAACCAAATATCGGTTTTACATTCTTTATTATTAAATTCGAAATTATTGATCTCTTAACTTCTAAGATTTACCAATAAATAATGATACTGTGCCCGCACCTTAAATCAATAATGTGATTGGTATCATATTTATGTATCAGTAAATTTGCACGAAAAACAATGCGAACAATCGGGCCTGTATTTTTATTTTATCATATGACCATTTATATAGAAAATTAATAAATATTTTTTAAAAATTATGTATATTTCATATATGTATCATAAAATACGTTATTGTTATAATGTATCAATTTTACAATAAACATATATATATTAATCTTTGTTAACTTCTCACTGTGGAATAAATACACTTATTTCTGAAGTGGCAAATTTTTTTTCTATTCTATTTGTTCATATCAGAAAAGTTTTGTTTCAAATTGCTAGGGCCAATTTAAATCCTCTAGCGAATAGAAACCATTCGCCACTTCGTAATAAGTTGGCTTGATGTACCCTGGATTACCTTTGATGAGCATTTAAAAGAGTTAAACAATCAGAAAACATGTAAAAAAGAAAACTTGCAGTATTTTAATTTTTAAAATTATTCAGCAGATATGTAAGATAGAAACATACTTATATTAATGCCTTCATTGAGAGGAATATGGACGTCGATGATGAATGTGTTAATAATGTCAGATAGTCTAAATATTATAACATGCTTTCCCCTCTACATTGAAAAATGCAATTTTTATTCATATCCAAACTGTAGAAATATGTTAACCCACTTTTTGGAAATAATTTGGATAAAATATTTCTGTTAATTTGAACAATTTATTATCCATTATTGAATTAATTACGCTAAAGGATGTTCTCAGTGCTACCCTGCAACCAAGTTCAGAAATTACCAAATATATTCGATAAAGCTTTTTCCTGGTTTCTGTTAAAAATTTCATAACAACCTCCGATTTACCGTTTGTAACTCAACTCATATATCAGTACAAATAATCCCCAGTTGCTCAATCAAAGTTAACATATCGACGTAGTTAAAAGCGTGCTATACACGTGCTAACGCTCACCGATTTGACCGATCACATAATTATATTCGTATCAATATCACGTTCGCATAGCCGGAACTTTTCCGATCTGAGCTTCCGTGCTGGAGCAGATGCACACGATATCGCGGTCCGGAAGTCAACGCGTCAAATCAGCGAGCGTGATAGGATTTTTTATTATGTAGACTGCTTTAACGTCAATATTTGGCTTGATTCACAATGGAACACGGCTAAATGCAATAACGAACTCTGAGAAGACTTGAAATGAGCGCATCATAGTCGAGATAAGGTTATTTATCGGAGATGGACTCGCGCCTTGATGCGCTCGTCGCATAATATCCCGATCGATAATCTTTTCAGATTGCCGAATGCATTGTGCCATTCCGTGTCTGCGAAGCCCAAACGTTCTATAAAAGCAGTCGACATATGGGTATGTTTAACAATCGTTATCACGTCGCTTATTACCGAGTCGGTAGTGATCTGTTGACGTATCGTGCTACGGATGCATTTATTGGTCATCCATGGTAGCTACGTCAACTCTTTTTAATGCAGCCGCTTTGCGAACGTGTTATGAACTTAATATTATCATAGGTGCATACGTTCAAATGGTTAGCGTTAGCACGTGTTAGCACGTTTAGTAACAACGTCCCGTAAGTTTAACTGTGATTGAAGCTCCCCAGAATATTATCCCGATAAATCAGATGATGCAGCTAATCGGGCTACATTATAGATTCTTAGTATATATAATAAGTCTTAACAAAATAAATCAATGAAAAGGCGAATCACGTATTCATAGCGGTCTCGACATGAATTCCTCCAATAAATTTTTCTGAATTTTATTCCCGGCTGATGACTAAATGACAACAATTTACAGAATGAAAAGATTTTGGAAAGAAAAGATCCTTCGGGTTTAAATAATGAATGCTAAGCCTATCGAGTCTTCGTATGAATTTTAGAATAAGTCTTTTAGAATAATGTATTTTTCAATCATCTACTCCCTTTTTACACTTTATACCTTCCCCATAATGTTTTAAAAAGTAGTGCTTGCTAGGTAGATATTCACGTTTTGGTTTTACAGATTTAGATGGCCTTAGACCCTTATCAAATAATGCAATTGTATTACACCGCGTTGCGAAGGAGTTTTTAATGATTGGCCGCATATCCTTTTTAATGTTAATCTTCCAAGAAAAATGATATAATATCAAAATTGAATGCCATTTCAAGCACATATAGTATTAAAATTAGTAACAGAGATGACAAATTTTAATGTCTTTAGAATAACATACACATGACGATTAATGATCACACATTTTCATTCATTAATGGTTATATATTTGCACATGTCTTTTATTCAATCCTTTTATCACCAGCAATATGTTTGAGGTCTGATATGCAAGATGATTAATATAACCTTCACTCTCGGGGTTTGGTAAATAAAAGTCACATTTCGCGTGTCAGATTACGATAAATTTTAGTATGTTGTTCTATTTTATACGCTGACAATATTACATGAAACAAATTAACTTTTCATTACAAATGTCCTGCTTTTAATTAGCTTAAAACGCACGATCTATCGAATCTCTAGTACATCTTACACGAATAGCACGTATTATTGATCGTTCAACTGCATGGGTTTTTGATAAATTTCATATATAACGTAAATAACAAAATAATCCTAACTAACCATTTCCACGGCCATTTCTCCTTATGGGTAGGCTGAGAGGAGTAGAACGCCTTAACCACTCTGGTCCTGACAGACTTCCCTTTGCTTCTATAGACTACATTCATTACATCCTTCTCATGTACCACAACGCGCGATTTTTTCTTCAACTTTTCACCATGTCCAAACATTCAAGTACTTGACGAAGACTAAGGTCCATAAGCCATATCTTTTTCCTCTCCTTCCGCGCTTTCTACATCCAGCATCACGTCGCATTTAAAAAATTTCTCTTTTAGCCGCTCATCGTCATCACCTCATTCGCTCCACCGTGACCAAACCAACTAAATCCATCGTTTACTTTTGTTTTTCGATAATGCTTTATCTCGCCTTAAAAAGATAATCTTATTGCTACATCTTATGATTACCTTTGCACAACTCATCTCTCACTACAAACCCTGTAACCTTACCAAACCACTAACAAAAACCAACCCCTAAAATCCCAAGCCACCTTGCGCTACCCCTCCCAAGCAAAAAAATCAATAATTAAGTTGTCACAAGCTTACACAAATTCGAAAACTAAACCGATCTCCAAAACATAAACCTTCCACCCGACCACTTAACCCCCCCCCTTCCCCAACTGGGCCAGCCACAAACAAAAACCCCCCCTTAATCGTGTCAACAACAAAAAATGCAAACTTCCATCCAGCATAACCACTCGGCCGTATCTTGTAGAATACTTTAAAAATATCACAAATTCGTAACACCTACAATTTATTCAACCTTAGGATTATATTTTCCCAACACATACAGTACCATACTTTCATTGGAAATAACATTAACTTTTTCCTCATTCATTACGAAGCTTTCCACTGTACCACAATAAATTCTTAGTGACCAGGGAAAAAAAAATAACCTATTACTTGTACTTACCAAATTTGCTTCTTCTATAATAGATTTCTCATGTGACCCAACCAGAATCGGGTCGGCAAGGAGAAGATACTCTGCATTCTACCCAGCTTATTTCTAACAACATCATTGGAACCATGGTTGCTTTTCCATTTGGCATTTATTTTAAGAAAATAAAATTTTTGTTCATTTATAGATTTCGATAACCAAATTCTCCTCGCTAGCCTAGCTTCAATATTGATCTACTTCCCCCCTATATGAGTAATTACATACGGTTCTATATAGGACAGTTTCTTTTCAGAAAACATCCACAGTTTAGCTTTCTCCATTAAACAAATGGGGGGCAGTCTTGCACAACATTTAATGTCAAAAGAATACGCTGAAATTGGGAGAAAATTGGGGCGGGTTGAACCCACTACATGTTTAGTTATTTTCCCCTATACTATAGTAGGAAATTGGTCATTAAGCTAATTATGTAAATGTTAGAATTTTTTACGGATATGAAAGCAAGAATAACCTGCTGTCTATTGTTTTATTAGTTCTGATCCAAACTCATTGAACCTCGAGCATGTCAAGTTATTACTTATGTAAATAACACACAGTAAATTCATGCAGTTATTACCTTTATAGGGACCGTTAGATAAGAAAAACTGTGTCACTAAACGCCTCGCCATCGGTTTGATTTTCCATCCGTGTTAGAAGCACGCCGATTTCGATTCATCTCAATTTTTATAATTTTCTATTTCCGCTAAAAAATGTTTACAGCTAAACGGATCCCCCCCTCTCACCTGCCGTAATTCTTTTTTGTGCGATATTTATTTATTCAAATAGACAATAATTATATATTTTATAATTATTTTTAACAAAAATTTTAAGAAAATAAAACGCAAATCAAAAGTGACCATAAAATAAACTCTGCAGATACTTTTTTAAATCCTAATACAACGCAAATAAAAGCAGGTTTTAATAATACTAATATGGTAAGAGAAGATGGACTCACGAACGGAGGTTTTCCGGGTTTTCGATTCCCGTGTGAGACATTAAAAAAATCGGAAAAAAGTGATTATTTTTTCAAGCCTGGGTTGTTCGTGAAAATTGGCCCACCCAACTGGGAACCCAAAAAGCCTTTAATCATTTATCAATAATTATTTGGAAACTGTTATTTGGAATCATCATTTCAGCATACCATTTCCGATCCACTATGTGGAAATCATGGAATCCAAACTGCCTCCAGGCCAAAGCGATCGGCACCGCAGCTCCCGTGCATCCTCCAAGTCAAGCACGTCCGATGAAATCCCCTGACGCAAACTGCCGAGAATTGTCAACAGTGGGACCAACGCCGGAGACCTGATGCCTTGTAATAGGAAAGCTGGTTTAAGGGCTTCGGAGGCATCGTAGTATATGGCTATCCAGCCCGAAACGTCAGCATGGGTCAAGTCACGTCCCCCTCACTCGACCCGCAATCTTCCGACGAAATCAGCCAATACATTTTTTACCCTTATTTTCATACTCGATTAAAAGCGAACACAAAATAAAATTCAAATTATATGGATCAAAGAAATAAAATACTCTGTTTATGCTTTGACACGATACGGTAGGTTCAAGGTTCCATTTCCGGTGGAGATCACAATAAATACATTTGATTTCCGCCCACGATGAGGACTCTTGGTCAACTTCGGCGGAAAAAGGATCGGAAAATACAATGAGGAATTCTTTCCAGAGGCTGGAACTCAACAAGGGCGGGATATAGATGAAGGACCCCCGAAGGGAAGTTATCTGGAATACCCCCCTCCTTGGACACCACGTCGAACGGGCGCGGCACACAAACGAGGGGGCAAGCACACTTTTCTCAACTTTTGTCGGGGGTTTAGTTATTTTTGGAGATGGATGACGAGTATAACTGAGGGCTTTTTGGGTGGATAATATGATGAAGATCAGGATCACGAGATGCTAGAAAGGACGGATGTGCAGTTCATATTGGGCTGAGCGATATTGTGACTGAATCGTTGTTGGATAAGGTGACAAAAACGGGAATTCTTGGGTGAAGGTAGGCGATACTTTTGAGAGGATTCGAACTACCATATACCAGAGAGTTCAATGATGGTAAACAATATTTAATGTTATGAATATCAAGCCTGCGTAGGCTTGTTGTTCACCTCTGTCATTGCTAGTGAGGGGTGAAAGGGGTGCCCCCCAATAAGTAGAGGTAAATATTACTCCATAAAACGCTCGTAGGAAAAGTTAAAGGTGTGTATAATAAGAGAATTATTACTAACGCGCCGGAAAAGACAATACTTACGTATTGTCAAATTCATATTGTTTTCCCATCTTTAAAATAATGTAAATGTTTTATTTATAGTCGAATTGAATCCTTTTACGTACAAACTTTGCCGTGTAGTATATTTTTAATTTTATGTTTTAGAATAATTTACTGTAAGTTGTTTTGCGAAACATCTGGTTTACACAAACCGTTTTAAATTGCTTTGTGTAAATGATCTTATTGCCCATCAGATTTTTCGTAATATATTAACGTCCTTTTAAAACGCACGTAAGGGAACTGGATTTCTATAAGGGAAATATAATATTAGGGGCTCTAAGAGCCCTTCTATGTTTCAATATTTGTACGCGCTTTGCTGGGCTCGGAGATATCGTTTAACCCCTTATACTACACTATTATTAATTAACTACGGTGAAAGGGCAAAATGTCTAAGCGTCACAATCCGAGCAGAGGAAAATGTTATCAAGTGGTCCGTTCCTTGATATTACTATGACGCACTGCTTTAAAATTTTTAATGCACAAAAATCATGCGCTCAGTAACATAGTTCCTTACCCTTGTAACCTTTTTAACCTCCATAAAGCGGTTAGTGTCTGGTGAATTCATACATCCCTTTTTGGAATCGAATATGTGTAATAATACTTTTTTAAATCTAAGCATTTAAAAAAATTTTTTTTTTTTCTTTTCATGACAAAATTCATGAGTCCCGGATTAAGATTGGAAAATTCTAAGGGATTAATATGCTGGTTTGAATGATTTGTGTTTTCTTTATGGATAGTATTAATATGACCTAAAGATAATGATATTTTAATTTTATCATAGATTGTAAAAAATTTTTATCGAAAGATAAAAACTTCTTTACTCAATTTTTTTCGAAAACTAACCAAATGGGGTCAAAATAAAATAAAAAAAAAAACTCAAAAAATTGACTCCAAATAATGACGTATAGATTCCACTGCGTTTTTCCCGGCTTGTACATTGACGTTTTACAATCAACACCATTATGAATCCTAAACATTAAAAATGTATGATTATTTTTTATTGGGATGATTAGTTCAAGTATAAAGAGTTGCTTGAGAGTTGCGTAGGTGGCAAATATTTAATGATTTAGTTTTATTATATAGCCGGGACCCCACATTATACCCTTCCCAATTTGATCAGACCGTAAAAATATCCCATTTCCATTTGTGGCTTTGACACTAATCCTTTTTTATAAATTAAAACTTCTAGTATTTATAAAAATATACAAATACTTCAACTTTCATTAAACGTCGAAAAAAAGCGGTGTTCTTACATAGTTATTTATCTGAACAATGAATACAATACTTATCATTGTTCCAGTCAACTGCATTGAAAAGTATAAATGGCGTTTTAGGAAAAAAATAAAATATTGAAATGAAAGTCTTAATTCTAGGGGTCCATCATTTTAACTTCGAACTGTCGCAATCATTAAAAAATTAACAATGGGAATCATGTTTCTCTAAGTTATTTTTTTTTTAAACTTACTATTTAACTAACAAATACGGGATATTTAATTATTTGTTTACAAGTTATTGATGAAACAATTTATCAAAGTTGAACATTTCGAACGCGGCTTACTATTATGTACTAACTGAAAATTTTTTGCAGGCAGTGTCGTCATAAAAAGGCGTTGTTTCCAAGGCCATGGTATTTCTCATGCCAAGTAACAAAACTCGTCAAAATCCATGCAAAAAGAAGGGATGCACAGATAAATATACCGTTCGAATCAATGTCATATACTCGTTATCAGCCTGTTCTAGGTAAATTGGCGGCCATCTTTTTTGCATAGCAGCTTTGTATATAAAGATTGTATTCAATATTAAAATTGCCATGGAACGCGGCTACGGGGGTTTAAACGGAAACCGGAAACACTTCACTTAGATCTAGGGAATTTCATTTTTAAGATTTTTGAATAGAATGCTAATTTTCCATTTTTTTTTAATGTTTGTTATCTGTCCGATACATAAATTCATCCAACTTCATAATTTTAAATATTCGCCGTCTAACGAAAGCTTTTTTTAAAATTCAATTCCGCGGTAGCAGTGGGTGTCCTCATTGTCGTGGTACCGTGACATACCCGAGATCATCGGAATTCACGGCATACCGCTTAGACTGAATCCTTTTCAGCCCGCTAATTATAATATCATAAATATTATTATATTATGGCCCCTGACGTAAAGTGGTTGGAGAAATTTCAGAGGTACGCCGGGGTTAACTAAACCGGAGTTTTACACGCCAATACCAGTGGTCAACAAGTGTCAGACCTTGGTTATCTACCACCCTTAGATCAGAGACAAAGTACATGTACTAATGCTATTACTATCTATTATAGTGTAATTACCCCTCACGAAAACATCACTCAGAGTAAGAGTAGTATCCATACTAACCTAATCAGTAAATTAGGTTTTTACTTTATTTTTAAATTCATTGCCAAAATAGAATAGGAATCATGTCGTAAAATATATGGTAAAAGTGCGAAGTAACCTATTACCCCAATGAAGCCAAAGCATAATGAGCTTATTCAAAATGCTAAATTGGCTAAACCTTAACTACTAACTAACCATCACGACCACTTCCTCCGAAAGGGGTATGCAGAGGATTAGACTTGGGGCACAATTCATCTTGTCACTGGCATACCATTTCATACATCTTCTCATAGTAACGCAAGTCGGTTTATCCGACTTCTTACCCCATATGCCCACATTTCAAATCCATTGTTTTTTGCTTGATTAATGCCATGTCTTTCCCTCGGCCTTTTCTTCGACTTCTACATCCAGCACAGTCCGGAAATAATATTTTATTTAGCCGTTCTTACAATCATCCCCTTCCCATACGTGCCAAACCATCAATAAAAAAACCGTAAAAAACCCCAATTTTGTCGATCTAATGCTTATTCCTAAGCCTTGCGTCTCTGCTCTAATTTCGTAATTTGTTCACTAGACTGATAAAAGTTTTTCAACAATTCGCATGAGAGATTGCATTTCCAAAGAGCCCATATTTTTTGTTTTTTTTTTCTATCTACTTTCATCCTTATTTTTCCAACTCCACCTCTCCAACCTTATGGCGTACCTTTCCTATGTTACTATATGAGAACCAGCATGGGTTTTTACGTGAGGACAAACTAAATCCATTATATTAACAACATACAATCAAATAAAAAATGATTTAGAAAATATATTGCGCAACAGTAAAATTAATAAAAAGACCACGAACAGGTGAACATTATGTATTCTCGGGATGCATCTTCCAAGTGATACAAATATGGACACCATTTTAAAGGAGGTTTTGCTGGTTAACTTAAATTTCCTTACCAACAGTATCTATAAGTGCTTATCCAGAGGCTAAATTGGCAGTGCATAATGGGTTCTGGTTATACCTTATGTATGAAAGCGAACATGGAGTTGCGATTCTCGGGCGATACTGTGTGGTAAAAAACCATGTTGAAGGTGCACTAAAATTTAGAGAGAAATTGCAAGGCTGAAATAAGAATTATAGACAAAAAAGAAAGTTTCTATACGTTGGTTCGATCGTTGAGCGAATGGATGATGAAATGAACAGCTAAAAAAAAAATGCATTTTTGTTGCATGGATGTGAACCGAGGAAGGCCGAAGAAAGACATGGCTGTTTAATAAAAAACGTGCCTGAAAACCCCGCATGTTTTATAATCGACGTGGTGCATGAGAAGATGTATGAATGTGGAGGTAAAAAAATGTGTGCCAGGACTGAGTGGTGTGGACGTTTTTCCTCTCTGCCTACCCCTTCGGGGATAATGACGTAGATGGTTTGTTAGTTAGTTAGAATATTATAAAAATGCTTTGTTTCTTAAAAAACTTTGTTAGAAAAATAGCAATATGAAAGACTTTATTTCGATGAGCGTATAATATAAAAAAGAAACAAACTAGTCCTGGTCAATTATTTCATCATCAATTGTCCAAGACTGTCTCGATAGAAAAAAAAAACTGCCAAAAAACTACAATTTTTTTTTACATATTATCTTTCTAAAAATCTTTAATGGGGATATCTGTTGGAAAAATAGCAATTTAGATTTAAAGCGTGAAGTATTCATGTTTACCCAACCGGGAATCCAAATTCCGAAACCTCATGCATGGTAGCCCGTTAAATTACAAGGTAGTCCGAATGCGGAAATACTGCAAACTTCTTGAGTCAAAGCAGAGCTTAATTCCGGAAGCCACATGGTGAGAAATCACTGCAAAGCTGTTTTGCAGCAGGACGTATGTGCAGCAAATCTAAATATTAGAGGCCACTCAGAAACACTAATATCATTTATTTATCACGATGCACGAAGCACGAGTATACTTTATTAATGACATCGAAATTGACGCAAAATGTAATTTCTGTATTCAATCTTTTAGTATTTGACCTCTTAAAACAAAGAAAATACTCTACTACTTACTACTATGGCGTGCACTATCTGCACCAAATAAAATAAGGATACCAACTAGCCCCATATTGTTTTAAAAATGTTATTCATCTACACTGGTAATGCTATAGTACAGGGTGATTTTTTACATTTCTCGCTGTAAGTAACTAACTAGCGCATTACTCCCATCCCGAAAGGCATAAGGGGTCAGAACGCCCAACACCACTGTGGTCCTTGGCATACTTTTTTTCATCTTAAACACGACACGCTGCTAATATGCGAAAAATTACCCTGAGTTTAGGAATGTCGAGGAAGGCCCTGGAACACACTGAATAATTAAGTTATAACACAAGTAATTCGGATAATGCCTTATATTGTAAAGTTGAAACCTACACATTTCTGGTTGTGTAATCTTCTACTTAATCGACACACGTGCAGACATGATCACGAATAAAATCTATAATTATACATTGTATAGTATAATGTTAAGTGCGTTCTAACCCTCTCAACCAACCCCGTGATATTAACTGCGTTTAGAGCGTAATCTTTTTTAGTTTTACAAAAAATAATAATTCACCGAAAGTAACTGATCGAATTCCGGATTCAAGAAAAGTAAAAAGTTATAGATCACGCAACTCCTAGTGTATCCGAGTAAATAATTAATTTATTTTCGACATGCTATTTCCTCAATTTTAACACAGCTGTTAACTTTGGGGTTAGGTTTTATTTCGCGAGAAATGATTCACAATATTGTTCGGCTGACATTTGTTAATTTTTTAAACTCTTTTACCGCTAATCTACGTCTTCAAATAAATACAATACTTTAACAAAAGACCGAAAAATCTGGTTAAATATGATACCCAAATTCAAGTATAGTTCTTTGTATTCATCGACGAAACGAATTACTTTTTTAGAACAAAATTCCAAAGAAAAAAAAAAAGCCGAATTTTAAACTAATACTTTGATGGTGATAAAAATTAAAATATGGGTTATGGTTTAGTCAATATCTTCTGTTAAAATTGTTTTTCCAATCTTCGATAATGATTTTAAAATTAAAATCTAAATCATAAAGATTTTATTCGAGTGAATATACTTATACTTATCGGCGACATTCATTAAAAATTTTACACAATGCTTATGTATGCATAATCTACTGAAATGTAATGAAATTATGTTTTTTGCGAAATAAAATAAATTAATTCTAATTCAACGTAAAATTTCTCACAAAATGGATTAAACCATCCGAATTGGTTAAGTCACTAAAAAAATTAACGAGTATGCCTTTTAATATTTAATATTTCCACGAATTTCAGCTAGTTCACGTCTAATGAAGACGTATTACTCTAGAACACTAGTAATAATTATACTTCTAGCATATTTAACGAATTTCCTCACACTTTTCTGGAGAAAGAAAAGATTGATGACTTCTTTCAAAAGCACTATTGAACAATATTCATGATTAATGTTCATCAAGAGTATAATCAGTTCGTCCAAACAATTTTTAATAACTAACATTCAATTGTAATATTGCTCTCAAATGATTAATTAAATCGGTTAAGAATAAAAAAACTATAAATAAACAGATCCTCGCTGCAAATCAATCCACAGGATTGAGATTACGGAGAAGAAAACAAATAGTTTTATTTATAAATTAATCTCCGTTTCATTCAGTAATCAACCATTAAATCATTTCAGTTTCTAATTTCATATTGACTACTAAAAATCATTACTGGATCGTTGAGATTTTCGTAAAGGTATTATTATCATGTTTTTATCGGATTAATGTTATATACGCGCCGTTTTCGTATAAAAATACCCTCAAACTGTTTAAGAAAACCTCGGAAAACCAAAGCCGTGTGATAAAATTTGGCATGTAAAAAATACTTATCACCAGGATGAGCTTTTTTAAGTAAGCATGCGCGAGCTTTTCTCTTTATCATTTACGTCGGTATCGTACTGAAGAATTGACTGAAAAAAATTTTACAGCCCATATACTATTATTTTTTGTTATTGATTTACCCCTAATGCTGTGTTGATAATTTTTAACTGACAACCCACAGCTCCGTAATCTGAGAAACCTTATTCCGCCAAATTTTAAACGTTTTATCT
Source organism: Micrasema minimum (assembly GCA_022494985.1). Lineage (NCBI taxonomy): Eukaryota > Metazoa > Arthropoda > Insecta > Trichoptera > Brachycentridae > Micrasema > Micrasema minimum. Next base: position 23,150 of record JAGVSP010001647.1, read on the forward strand.
GCTACCATTATTTCCAAAAAACCACATTTATTACCATTCATTATCATAATTAACTTTGTCTAGAGAATGTTGACTCCTGAGTGACGATGACGTATCGAGTGTCACGCAGAAGGCCACGTGACAGAGTCTGATTAGTGGCGTTATATCCTTCCAGATAACCTCTCCTGAAAGTTCATTGCCACCGTATCCAGTGGTGGTTTATATGGTCACCAGTTGCGGACTACGAAAGTGCTGAGAACTATAATTATCGCGTGCAGCGGATTAGAATTACACGGTAAAGTTACCGACTACATTCAACGTAGAAATTTTTGCCAATGTGGTAGACTGCCATCTGTCTGGCTTATCGTATTTAAGGATTAGAAGCAAATAAAACAGGTTTTAAAATATTTTAGTGACATGCCACAGTTAGGATTACATTTTTTCATAAGTTACGACATAGTACGTGGTTGAGCAGGGTGTGTTGTGGCATAGCTTTTTTCTTTAAAAAAAAACCTTTAAAAAATTTAAACAGTATTTACATAAAGATTGTTAGGTAAAGTTTTTTTTTATTTCTCCGTTATAATAATTGTTTTTATTAAGTTTACATTTTCGTCTAAGTTTCTTGTCTCAAAATTATAAAAAAAACACTGAACCCCATTTTTTACATACTATTTAGCACGTAATATTTTCCGCGCAAAATATCCTATTTTTCCTTTCTACTATTTAAAATACTAATACACATACTTGTAGACAAATTACTGGATTTTTTCCCATGCCATTTTTTGCTGGCTTGATATCAGAAATTATTTGATATCTAATACAGAGACAGAGAAGCTCTGGAAACGTTTTATTACTTTAACTTATTCTCAATAGAAGTCATTTATTCGAAAACCTGTCGAAATAACAAACTCGCAAGCGGATAGTTCTTTACACCTTTAAGATTATATACAAGTTTAAAAAATTTGTCTTTACATGGTTTTCACAGATGTCAGATGACAGGTATCCACCGGAAGGGGGAATGTTGTAATTACGTCAAGTGGCCACTTAACCCCAGCCAATGACAGGTCATAAGCCCAGTAAACGCCTAGATAACCCACTCGTTTCCAGAGCTTCTCTGTCTCTGTTGAGATATCAATAATATCAGAAAAATTAATATTTGAAATTGTTTTTTTGGCGCTTTTTCTTTGAAGTTTGCATTTCAGTTAGGTTAACACGCCACCCAGAGTTCGTTGGTTGAAATATGAGATTTTCCAACTAATTATTTAGCCGCTTTAAGTAGATTAATGGCCATTGTATTTAAAGTCAACACGAAATCTCCACCACAAAGTCGTGCTTGTGTCAATTTGATGTGTTTTTGAAAGTTTTGATATTGGAAGCAGGGCACAGTCGTGTTTCGTGATTGTAAACGAACTAAACGACCTTGTCCGTGACGTGATTTGTTTAGGTACCTAACCGAGTCTAATACACAATCTACCCGCACTGCTCAACCTCGTGGCTAGAAACACAATTACCGGAGAAAAAATAGTACTTATTGGAAAATCTCTCAGTTTTGCGTTTGTACATGCCCTTTTCCAATAGAAATTTCCCAGAAAAAAAAGAAGAGTGTGTTAGTTAGATTTAGATTTTTGCGAAAACGAAAAATGGGCTTATACAGATCGGCGCACGTATTTGTTGTCGTATGCAAATTGTGTAAATAAATCAACGATCACGAAAATTCGCATGTTTATTCTAAGGTAGCACCCCTCTAGGGTAGGTAGTAAACGAATTATTTGGCACGTTTAGCTTCGTTAGAGTAAGCATAATATTTTTAGACGTGATAACGTCTAATAAATCGATGAACGCCGGCTGCACACACGAAAAAGCATGACTCATTGTCACGTTCCGCCTGAGCCGAGTGTGCAAGCGAGAGCGCGGAACAAGCGATAGAGAGGCACGATCGGCCTCAGCGATCGGTTTGTGACGCATCTATCTCTCTTCCACTCCATCAGTGTGGAACCGTGCTCTCGACGTCCTCGCTTCAGGTACAGCTTTTAGAATCTCATCGTCATCCACGTGCACGTCGTCAGAGCATAATTTAATTAAACACATATTTAAATTAACGAGTGCAAAAAAATGTTAAATTTATGGAAAAAATTGTAATTTTCAATTAACTCCTGCTTTGTATTATACAAAAATAACGACAGTAAATTTTCTACCCTTGCTAGTCGTTAGAAACCTCCCCTAATAGAATTTTATAGCCTTTATAAGTTCTCAAGGCGCACATAAACCGAATTATGTAATTCATTATCAACTGATGAGAGTAATAAAATAAATTCTGTACTATTATACTGGGTAAACGTGTTTTGATATTTTATACATTGGTTTTGATATATAGAAATAAAGTCTAGTATCATATTTATCTCAAATATTATAAGAATATTGTAGTATAATTTTAATTGTGTAATATAAGACGAAAAAGTATTAAATTTTGTAAAAATATTCTTCTTCATCAGCCATTGTTCGTCCACTGCTGGACATAGGCCTCCCCCATATTGGTCCACTGCTTTCTGTCCTGGGCCTCGAGCTGCCATCTGGATCCTGCAGTACTTTTTATGTCATCTGTCCATCTTCTTGGTGGTCTTCCTACAGGTCTCCTTGCAGCTCTAGGTCTCCAGTTCAGCAGGCGCTTCGTCCATCGGTCCTCATTCTGGCGTGCCACAAAATGCATGCATGCGTGCGTGCAAAAATATTAGACAATTTCAAAATGCATAGTTTAGCAATAACGTAAATAATTCTAAAAACATGCTTTTACAATTGTTTATTCAATTATTTAAAAAATACAATACGGTTAGAACTAATAATCGTACCGGTATATTTTCATCAGATATTTAAACTCTCACTAGACAATCGCATACGTAATGTATTATAGGTAACTTTGTTGCTTAAATGAACACAATGAAAACATTATACCCTGTACACCTTTGATTACCGCCATTAATTTGTAGGTAATGAATATTGCCACGGTTGTTCTATTATTAGCCGGGACTAGTGCAATCATGTGATATTAAGTACTATTTGTATGTACAGTACCTAACTACCCATGCATATTATTCAGTAATAGTAATGTTATGTATGCGGTGTCATGTGTCATTGTATTGGAGGTTACTGTAGTCATTTTGTTGAACTCGCTGCATCTTGTTTCTCGTTATATCTCTCTATATTTTTATTTATTTGAACTTGTACATTGTGTACCAAACCTTATGTATGGAAGCGAAGTGTGGAGTTGGCAAAAGAAGGACGAAAGTAGATTGAATGCAGCTGAAATGCGATCTCTCAGGCGAATATGTGGTAAAACTATGTATGATAGGTGCACTAATGTCGAAATTAGAGCAGAATGCAAGGCTGAGATAAGCATTATCTGCAAAATTAATAAAGGTCTTTTACGATGGTTCGGTCGTGTAGAGCGAATGGATGATGAAAAGAACGGCTAAAAAATATATGATGTGACTGTGCCTGGATGTAGACGTCGAGGAAAGACGAGAAAGACATGGCAAGTAAAACAAGTGCTTGAAAGTGTGAATGTGGAGGAAGCAAGAGTGCTTGAAAGTATGAATGTGGAGGAAGCAAGAGAAGTATGCCAGGACAGAGTAGTGCGGCGTTCTATCCTCTCTGCCTATCCCTTCGGGGAAATGGCTTGATGGTTAGTTAGTACATTGCGAGTTTTTTAAAAAGAGTATAATATGGAGTGTAGGTACCTACCCACTTTTTTTACAAAAAGTTTAAATATAATGCTTTTCACTATATTATTTTATTACGGATGAGTTCGACTGCGACTGTTTTGCTCTTTTTAACGTACGCGTGTGTTTAATTTTTTGTCACTAATAGTTTCATTCGAATTCCGTTTATTTTCTTGTAGTTTTGTTCTACTCTCAAATTCGTTCGTGAACTGTTTTAATTTCGCTTTTCGTAGTGTTTGTATAAATGATTCAACATTATTACAGCAATCTCACGTCAAGAGTAAGGTCTCGTGCAAGCAATTCACTTTCAATCACAAACCACGCTATTGCGCATTTTGCTAGTGAAAGCTTAAGTTTTACTTTTTACTAATTTACTTAGTTTTTAGATTAACCCAAAGAAATACACTCGAGAAATGTTCTAATAATGTGCATTGTATGTACGTCTTACGTACCTACACATTTGTTTATCGAAATTGACGTCATTAGATAATGCAGGCGCCAAAAGACGAATCGCTTGTAATGTTGGGTCAGATTAAAGTACCTACCTTCCTTGTCATAATGTGGGTGGGATGGTGGACCAATGGTAGCGTTGCAGACTTTTATATTGATGGTCATCGGATTAAATCCCCTCACTACCTCAACCTGCCTGGTTAATTTAATGAATTTTAAAACACAAGCTGCATAGGTTTTTTTATTGATTGAGTTGGCATTCATTTTAAAGAATTCCACATGATATTATTTAAATCAAACTCGATTTTGGTTCGGTTTCGCCTTGTCAGGGCTTTTTCAAACTGTCACTAAATAAAAATAAGCAAATAGAACCAAAAGCCAACTTTGATTAAAATAATTTATATAAATATGCGTAGGTTTTATTGAAAATAGTTGGCATTTACAAAATGCCTGAATTGCATAGTTTTTTTTGTCATTTTAGACACCCACTCACCCCGACACTCACACAAATACACTAACCAACCTTACAAAAAAATACACTTAATTTGTTTAATTTTTATTATTGTTATTTGTTTACCGTGTCATATTGTATCTGTAGATGTGTCCAAAACAAAAACAAAAAAAAATAAAAAATTATCTAAAGTCAGATTAGGTTAGGTACTATAAAACATTTAACTATTCATTTTATGATCAATAATAAAACATGTAATTATATAATGCAGCCAAAGCTTTATGATAGATAAGCAATAAATTTAATATCTGCGTACAATGATTATGCAATCCAATATTAATTTGGTTAGGTTAATGTACCAGCAATACACTCAAGTTACGTGGAGTAATCCTTAAGTGATCGCTCCACTTCGTGATGGAAGTAAGTTATTCCGAGTTATACAATGGCGAGAGCCTATTACGGCCGTGTCATGAGCTCGCTGGCCAGGCCCTTCAAATCCCAACGGTAAAGAAAATAATGTCAACTCTTACGACATGAAACATTTACATTCTACAATATTTTCTTTATTTTCTGGACCTAATAACCCACTTTAGGGCTTAAATGGAAAAATCCAATTCCAACCCAAGGTGAGAAGTTTTATTGTATTTTAAATCATTGTTTGATACCTTACGATTTCTTAATGTAATTTCATAAATAAACGCTAATTTCTGTATCGTATGTGTATTAAAAATATGCCTTACAACATTTTGAATGTGTACAAATACAAATGACTGGATTATACTCATGCTGGGCTAATATCAATAATTTTTATTTAATTTTCAATTTTTTATATTAAATACACTTATAACATGTATTTCCCATGAGTTGCATACTTCTTCTTCTTCTTTCGCCACGTTCGCTCCTATGTGGAGCATGTGGACATCACTAGATCCCTCCAGGAGACCCTGTCACCAGCCAGCTCTCTCGCCTCCTCCCACGTCAGGCCCGCATTCATCAGCTCCGCCGAATACATCCGTAGGATGGTCATCGACGGTCTGCCAGGACGGCGGGATCCTGCAGTCGTAAAGTTACATACATATAACTCATTATGGGCCTTAAAATAATTACATTTATGATAACATATTCACGATAGAACACACAGTGCCTAATTAAGTCTAAAAATGACATCTGTATACTTCTGCTAATAATACCTTCCCTTATCCGCACCAAATGGTGCATAGAGCACTGCATTGGTACACAAAGTGCAGTGTATCTTGATCGTTCTAACACATGAAGGTAGGATGGTTTACGCTTCAGTACCTGTCCAAGGTATCACACATCAAATATTAATATGAAAATCACGGGAATCGAACCCGCGACCTCATGCAAGGTAGTCGAGCCTGGGTGTTTGTGACGTTGCTCCCCTCTGTAATTGGACCTCCTGGCCTGTTGAGGTGGTTAAATAAACATAAAATAAACAAAATGTGCGATGCCTTGGACTAGCAGTGAAGCGTAAGACTGATCATTTTACCTACATGTAATAAAAAAGTGATCAAGATACACTGCACCTGGTGTTCCAATGCAGTTCCCTGTGCACCATTTGGTGTTAGTTTCTACCCCGATCATTGTTTATTAGTAGTTACAACCACCCGTGTGGAGACCGGTATCCCGCCTCGCCAGGCTCCCCATCCCAGACATCCACCCGTGCATCCGCGGTCAGGGTCTCAATGGAGGGGGGATTAGGGAAAAGAGGGGAGGGGACAGAACGCATGTGTGCATCTCACACCATCATCCTATCATCCTATCTGGCAGACACTATTTCATACGTCCCCTGCCGTACCTTATCACAATACCTATCCAAAGACCATCCTATCCTTACAAAAAGACACAATACAACCGAGTTGAGGGATGGGATATAATTTGAGACCTCCACGCACGCACACACAAACAGCCCGGGACGGGCCGCCCGTGCAAAGGCACACCAAGTCTCCCCCGGGGACTACCCCACTAAGCAATCTATTAGTTCTAGATACTTCCTTTTACGGAACGAAACGTGCACAAATGCCAGTTCAGTCCATGTCCCTTCACCACCTATTGTTCTACTCATGCAGACTCTACTTCTACCTTTTTAATCCTGGTATTTAGGCTCTATTTTACTGGGGGTTTTCACCCCTGAGAATATCCCATCTCTGCACCCAGGCATCCACGAACAGCGCAAGCTGCTCGAAATTACCCCTGTTTGCAAAGAAGTCCGGTGTCAGTCATTGTGCGGATAAGGGAAAGTAGTAGTAGTAATAGAAGAAATACGACTTTTCATACTTGCTAACTCGATTGTAGGGGTCAAATGAGATTTAATTTAAGCCAAGTTTAATATTATGCGCTAATCGGCTAATCGCATATGCACATAATGTGTGCAGCAACTGAACTTTGGTCTTTAGAGACTTGCATTTTTATAATTTATTTCTCTAAGTAGATAATTTTTAAAAATGTGTTAAGATAATAAGATTATAAATAAGAGAAAAATTTTACATTTCAGTAATTAAATAAATCTACATAACTCATATACATTTTTTCTTGATCCTTGATCCATCTTCATCTTGTGCTCGACAAGTCTCTCGGTAAATTCAAGCCATCTTTAGTAAATATTGTTAGTTTAAAAAATGCAACGAAAAGCAGACAATTTTTAAAACTACTAAACTTTTCCGTAAAATTTTGAACCCAATTACTAATATCAGATGGAAGCTGGCATTCCAATAGTCCATGCGTCTGTATTGCAAGACGAACTGGATTTTAGACTCTATCTGCTATCAGTAAAATTAGTATGTCACTTGTATCGCGTTTTTAGTAATATAGCTTTAATTTAATTTGTGACGTGGGTTGAAGCTGAGTTCTATTACCGTCCATGCGCTTTGTAGCTGCAAGACGAATTGAGTTCAGTACTTCGTTCCCATGTATAACATTTAATATCGGTTCTTAAATAATGAGCTTCAATCCTGGAATCATAAATTGGGAATGGAATTAATTAAGAATATCGAATGTACATTGTACAGCGCCCTTAAGGTGATTTCTCACAAAAATGGCGCTTAATAAATTATCCTAATCATAAATAATAAATAAATAAACCCACCTCCACTATTTATTTTTTTATGAAAATTTTAAGTGTTACCTTTGACGGCTTTACTTAACATTCTAGTTACTAGATGCTGGCAGATCCCCAACTAATTAGAGCACAATGTTTGAAGTATTTTCACAACAGTTGCTATAGGAACATAGCATTTTACATTGGTCAATCTATCCAAAATGATAAAAGTTCTTAATTATATATAATTCCACTTTATCTTTTGGTTAAGATATATACGCTAGAGGCTTTATATTGTGACGCGTTTAGAGTCTTGTTTTGAAAACTTTGAAACAAATTTATAAAAAATATAGTAGTTCTGCGTAATCGTAATACCAATTCGCTTGTTTAATTTTGGAGTGTACATTACGTAATGCGTTAATATTGAATTCTACCAATTGTTATAAAAATAATTTACATAAATATAAAACTCGTCATGGAAATCTTCGTGTGCAAATGGAAACTGCTTGCGTTCCTATACATAAAAATTTACTTGACGTTGGTGAAGACTGTGCGCTTAAATTTGTATTTTTATCATTTTTTGAAAGAAAATCGTAGTCACAAAATTATCTAAGCTGGCTCCCCTAAGTCTTAAAACTCATCTTTGATCTGAATATTTCTAATCTTTAAAACATTTAGCTTAACCATAACCATAATATATTTGAATAAAAAATAAATATCAGACTAATTTTACTATTAAAACTTAATGAAAACCCTGTATATTTCCTATTTTTTTATTCGTATCGTTTGTATAATAGTCTGACAATGCAGTACTGGATATACTAGATATTACTACTTATCCGCAACCAATGGTGCGTAAGGCACTGCATTGGTACACCAAATGCAATGAATCCTGCGTACAACAGTTATTTTTGTTACTTTCCTTAAAAACAAGTGCAGTAAATCCTGGATTTCTTTAAATATCGTAAATATCATCAGCGCAGCCAAACTTTATGATTTATGAACGTAATAATAATTGAAACATCGCAATGTGAATCCGCCTTATTTCACCCTTGACCAACCCTAACGATCCCCGGCCATAATTAAGGTTGTTCGCCCTATTAGGGGGTGTTGCCTGCTACCGAGAATCGGCTGTGACGTCACGGCGACAGGTTTGCCTAAATCACCGGTGATCAGCGCTACTTGTTTGAAAATAAAAAGTACATTGCCTACGACAAGGAATAAAATACAATACCGTCAGAATTTGAGGATTCCTCTTTTTCTATTAGGTTATGTATAAATGTTTTTGGTATTGTCTAGATTAATCACGTTCTGCTTGTAAAACCTACTACTACTCTCCCTTATCGGCACCAATGGTACATAGGGCACTGCATTAGTACACCAAGTACAGTGAATCTTGATCATTTGTTACACGAAGGCAAGGTGACCAGTCTTACACTTCAGCGAAATGTTATTATGTGAAAATCACATTCAAATAAATATTTAAATTGACCCCTTTCGGGAATCATGGAAACCTACTAAAATTTACCAAAGGAAAATCGTAAAAATATTCTAAATTATAATAATTTATTTAGAAATGTTATATAACCCTGTAAACTAATTCAGTTTAATTTTATTCGTACATTAAATTTGTAATAATATAGTACTGAAAGCCCCACCCTTTCCTAGACTGCTTTAAAGACTATTGAGTATTTTTTCAGTCCAGCCAACTCTACCGATTTTTTCAACAAGCTAAACCGCGATTTTAAGATTGTTAGTGTGATAAAAATACGGATGAATTTATGTTATGTACGCGAACAAATGCTTTCATTGCTCCTACCACTGTCTCGGCTTATGTATTATAATTGTCATTGTTTCCATCACCCAAACCAACCAGAGTCGGCCCAAATTAACAGTAGTAAGGTATGTTAGTTTCTACCCCGACCATTGTTTATTAGTAATAACTACCACCCGCACCCGTGTGAAGACCGGTATCCTCGCCAGGCCCCCCATCCCAGACATCCACCCGTGCATCCGCGGTCAGGAATAATATAGTACTCGTATCTCTCTACTTTATACTTAATCGTTTATAATAACATCAAATGCTTTAGAAGCAGTAGCGGTCAATTCCATGTCAACGAAGCGCCAACTTATCTAAAATCAGAAGAATTTGTCGAGAAAATAAATCAGAGCCATGAAAATAAAGAGGTAGTTTTGGTATATTTATTTATTTGATAAATGGTTCAAAAACAGCAAAGTTAGAAACGATAAAAAAGTACAATTACATTTTTGGTTATTGTTTACCAATAAAATTCGAACATTGCACGATTTGTTGCATCTCTGCTGCATGTTTGTTGCATCTGCAAATCTGCATGCATTTTGTAAGAAATGGGTTATTCATAAAATACAAAGATTTGTGCCGTATGAGTGTTGGTCTATGCGCCCCTTAGCATTTTAGCATCATCAATACCATATCCGCTCCCTATGTAGAGCATATTATGGATTCCACAAACTGCCTCCAGGCCAAGGGATTGGCCGCCAGCTCCCGTGCATCCTCCCAAGTCAAGTCCACGTCCCGCAGCTCTGACGCAAACTGCCGGCGAGTTGTCAACAGTGGACGCCCAGGACGCGGAGAACCTGATGCCTTGTAAAATAGGCAAGCATGGTTAAGGCTCTCGGGAGGCATACTTACTATGTAGCCAGCCGAAACGCCTTCGCCGGATGACAGTAGATACCAAAGTTGATGTGTCCGTTGCCTCTCTTCTGTGTTCCTTACAAAGTCAAACCACCGCACACCTAATATTCTTCTTGAACATCTATTCTCAAAACTCAGAAGTATGATTTGGGCATGATTCGGAACCATAGAAGAGAACAGGTGTAATGCAGGCGTATTAGCATTTTTTATTGAGTGATATACATAGTTTTTTTTTTTAGTTTTTTAAATAAATGAAAATATGACTCAAGTGTAAGATTGTAGTTAATGGCGATAGCTTGAAACAGGTGGAATTTGTATATCTGGGAAGCATGTTCACTAGTGATGGAAATATGGACAAGAACATTGAAAGGAGGGTTAGTGCCGGTGACAGAATTAATGGTGCCTTAAAGTCCGTAGTATCTAATAAGTGCTTATCAAAAGAGGCTAAATTAGCAGTGCATAATAGAGTTCTGGTATCAACACTTATGTATGGAAGCGAAGCATGGAGTTGGGAAAAAAAGGATGAAAGTTGAATGCAGTTGAAATGCGATCTCTCAGCCGAATGTGTGGTAAAACTATGTATGATAGGTGCACTAATGTTGAAATTAAAGCAGAATTCAAGGCTGAGATAAGCATTATCGACAAAATTAAGAAAGGTCTTTTACGTTGGTTCGGTCATGTAGAGCGAATGATGGTGAAATAGGTGATGAAAGAACGGCTAAAAAAATGTATGATGCGACTGTGCCTGGATGTAGAAGTCGAGGAAGGCCGAGAAAGACATGGCATGATCAAGTAAAACAAGTGCTCGAAAGTGGCGTGTAAGAAGTCGGAATAATCGACGTGCGTGCATGAGAAGATGTATGAATGTGGAGGAAGCAAGAGAAGTATGCCAGGACAGAGTGGTGTGGCGTTCTAATCCTCTCTGCTCTCAGAAATGGCGTGATGGTTAGTTAGTTAGTTAGTTATACATAATTTAATGAATTTTTGTTACATTTGAATGTGATAAATTCCGTATGAAAATGTCTCGCTCTCCCTTGATATTTCCCAGCAGGTAGCCACAGAGTTTCGTATCTCTACCATGAGTTTGTGATATTGCGATAGAAATAATATTATATGAATGCGCCCCGCCTAAGGAAATGTTTGTCGGCAATTTCCAAAATGTTCCGCGTCGCCCGTATCCGAGAGTCGTTGACCCTAAAATTTTCCGATAGCAACAACTTTAAGACACAACATATTACCCACGGCCGGATTCAGGAAACTAACAATTAACATACCTCGGAATAACCTTTTTTTCTAATCTGGCGGGAGTTAAGTAGTCCGCAAATAAATTCTACAGGAAATAGTAACATGAACATGTTTTGAAGCGTGGGCGTGTGTATATTAGTCACAAATTGGACGACACAACTTTACAAATATAATATACAATATACATGGTGTAAACAAAATTCGTAGCACAACCCGAAAACTTGTGAGTCTACATCGTATTTGGAGACGATTGTTAATCAAAGTTTGAAAAAAAAAAATTTTTCTCTCTTCACAAAAGTCTTCATAAGTATAGCAGATTAAGTAAAATTGCTCAAATTCTTATTAAAACACGTTTTCTTTATGGATAGTATTAATTTGACTAACTACATAATATTTGATAACAATTTGCAAAAAAAATCGAAAGAAAAATAAACTTCGTACTCAATTTTCTCGAAAACTAAGGGTCAAATAAAAAAATTCAAGGAATACAAAATCGACTCCGAATATTATGTAGATTCACTGGTTTCCCGCTTGTACATCGAGTATCTGCATATCACATAAATATAAATATAAATATATATTTTACAACTTTTTGAAAACCCTATCCGTGTAAGTGAAAACATAAAGTAATAAGTAAAACTCATACAAAATCATACAAAAATATTCAAGTTTTATCTTTGTACCTACCTACAGTGCTTTTTTTCCACGTGTTAAAACAATGGGAAAATGTCATATATGTTAAATTTCCGTAATTTTTTTGTGTGAATAGTAATGAATATCTGAAATTTTTCTGTGAAAAATGAAAATGCAAAAGATTCCTCGTAAAATAATAATTAAAAACGGAGCTAATAAAAGTGGAACCAGAGAAGTGACTATGATTTTTTTTCTATTTTAGGCGCTACTTACATCGAAACTTAGTTTAAAATATTAATATACGAATCCTACCATATAATGACCTGTTTTGGAGGGAAATCACAATTACGATAATTAAAAAAATTATTACGGGCATAATAATGATAGCAAAAAAAAATCGTACCTACCTAAGATATAAATCACCATCTAATTTTCCCGTACTTCATTCCTACCATAAAGGTCCTCTGTTGGGCATAGGCCTCCCCCTGCCGCCTTCAATCCATCCGATCCTGCGCCAAAGAGATAGGCAAAGAGGAGAGCACGCCACTTCTTTCACTAATGTGGAGGAAGCCAAGGAACATTATTTCTACTAAACTTAATTATTTGTGAACATTTCAGTAGTAAAGCTCGGACATTCCTGATCCGATGAGTCCATGTTGGGCACAACAATATCAGTGAATCTGGCAAGATATAGATAATATCTCACATAATAATAGGTAGGCACACATTATATCTGTCCACCTCTTGGCTATTGTCCAGGTTGAGTCATGACTAACATGAAATGATCGCACAACAAATAACAACGGACCGGGCGGACTAAACAGACAATAAAATGGAACCCATCCGTGATTTGATGCAATTAATCATTAATTAGTTACATAGCTGTTATACTCCGCGTTTTTTTTTTAACCCACGCTTTTCAGTGTTTTTGTTTCTGGCTTGATATTCAGTAGATGTAGTTTGTTTTTCTCTTTATTTCAATCTATTTTTGGTGAATTCGTGTACTGATGGTTGCTTTCAGGAGGTTTAAGGAGCTTTTAGGCTCCCGAACGAGCGAACATGGGCTCGAAAGAACTCGAATTCTAACCGTATTTTTATTAAGGAATAACTTATCAATCTTTTTAAGCATTTTTTTACGTATTTTATACCCAAGTATTCTACATTATAAATAAAAGATGATAGAGTATCCCTATGTAACAAGACCTTGCTTGTTGAGCTGAGTGAGATATTTTGTTTGTTTGTTTGTTTGTACATTTTTATGTAGCTATAAAAAAAATAATTTTTACAGCTAATATATTACATAAATATTTATTATAACATTAGTATTTTACTTAGCTTGCTTCTGAATTCATTTAATCCGTTTATTTTTTTGACGGTCTCCGGTAGTTCATTATACCTTTTGAATCCTTTGTACATTATTTTAACAAACACTTTTATCATACAAAAGCTCTAATACTAAACGAATTTCTAATATTATCCACATGTCTACTAAATCTAATCGTGTGTCCTTTGACGTGGAACGAATTATATTTAAACCCACTTGAGAGTATTCGCATGTGTAGATATTCACATAACTTGACGGAAAAACTATTTAGTACAATATTAAATTGGACAAATCCTGAAAAGATTTAATTTTGCGTTAAGGTTTTCCAGTATTACTTTTACACTGATTAAAAGAATCTATGTCACGCAAATTATCTTTTCATGGGCTTATTATTTGGAGTTTAATCCGTCTACATATTTTATCATTAATATCCCTGTTTATTTTGCAAAATGGTGCTCTCTAAAAAAATTAATATCTATTTATAAATAAATCACCTTTTTAGTTAGACCATTTATATAGTTTATTGAGTAACCTGGTTTCGCTATCGCTAGCATCGTCAGACTGGTAAGAGGCTTTACAAATTAGCATGTTACTCGTATATACAACTGGGGTATCAAAATTGGGGTACAATTGGGGTACTTGATACCGTTTTCGTGGAAGTTTCAACGTGTTAATTACCGAACTATGGCGATGTCAAAAATTCGTCAGTATAAACACGAAGTACGTAATTATTGTATGTTACTAGGAATGTAATTAGCTTTGAAATTTAAATGAAAAATCTAAACACTAAACAATTTCCTCAAAATTTCAGTCACTTTCCTTTTCAGGAATTTTAATTAAAAAATTTGTTGAACAGTTCACAAAATTAACATGGTTTTCTTTGAACATAGGCCGTTTAATTTCGGTAATACAATATAATTTAATAGGTACATATTTTTATCAATGCTAGCGTGTTGTGTCATAATGAAAAAATAGGAAATCACGATCTCCTGACTTAATTTCGCATTTAAATATTATTCCATTATTCGCATGGATTATTATATAAATTATTGGCAAATAAGGGTTGCGTGTGGAAGTTTTATTTGCAAATTAGTCCCCGGTTGGCATAAACATAGTAAAAAAATAATTGATTTAATCAAACCTCCATTTCGGAACTAATAATATTGCTTGAACTGGTACTGAAGCGTATGACTGATCACTGATCATATATATGATACTTTTATGCAATGAAATGATCAAGGTGTGCACTTGGTGTACCGATGCAGTGCCCTATGCAACATTGGGTGCGGATAAGGGAAAGTAGTAGTGATACTACATGATGTGTTTATTTCCTGAATAAAGCTAAGAATATGAAGAAAAAACATATTTATGATAAAGAAAAAAATTCTTAATTTTCTGTTGTTAACAAATTTTAATGAAAGAATTTAAGATAAAACTCTTAGGGTAAAAACAAATTATCGCAGAAAATTATAGATCATCTATCAAAACTATAACATACAGTTTGTATCCTGTTGCTCGATCAGAGATCAGTACCGACTCGGTAATAAGCGACGTGATAACGATTTCTTACCCATGGATGTTTAACGTTTTTGCGATCACAATGGAACACGCGTTAAAAGTTATCGATCGGGATTATTAAACGAGCGCATACTAGTCGCGAGCCATTTCCCGAGATATATCTTATTCGCACAAATCTTCATTCAATCTTTATTATAATTTAGCCGGTTTTCGGCAAGCCAAATATTGAGAAAAGCAGTCGACATAATAAAAAAATCCGACAAGCGCGATGATTTGACGTTTGACGTACGGCCCGTGTTAAAGCGTAGTTCGGCTCCGCTCGGCTCAGATCGTCAATGTTCGGGGTCAGCGATCGCTGTATTGAACGATATGTCATTGTGATCGCTCAAATCGTTAGCGTTAGCACGGGATTAGCACGTTTTTAACTACGTCGATAGTTATCTGTGCTTGAGCTACTGACATGAAGTTATGACAATGGCGAATATGAACATATTTTTCACATTAAATAATAGCACATAGCCAATTCCACATGATTACTTAGTCAACACAGAACATTTCTATGAACATAATAACAGAATGGTTAGGCGATTAAATAATGGCCAAAAATAAATAGACCGCTAATGTATTGTGTGTTCATTAAACATTTACATATTATGATTCCGACTACTTTTTGCGTATCGTTATGTAAACGCCGGTTTTAATTACATTCATGTATTCTTAGTGTTCATTCATACATATTATATCCACGTAGATTGTGTAAGCCTCTGTATAGCATGTATGTAGCTAATTACTATTATAGTACCACGGAGTTGGCTCTACCTTTGCTTAATCCGCGGCACGAAATTTTACTTTTATTAGTTTAGTTTTATGTTCTAAAATGCTACAGTGTAAGTGTAAGGGATTGTTTGAAATAGTAAAAAGTATTTAAATTTTATTATATTCTTCTCTTTACGTTAAAAATTTATTGCACGAAACTTAGTCGTTTTCGCAACGTGTTACAATGAAATTTATGGAAAAAATTGTAATTTTCAATTAACTCCTGCTTTGTATTATACAAAATAATGATAATTCAGTAATAACAGTTCAATTCAATTCATAAAAGTATGCTATTTTTCATCAATGTTTTCTTATGACGTTATCACGTAAACATATCGTCCGTAAACCGACTTTACAGACAACCAAAAGTTTTTTTAAACAACAAGTTATTGATGTAGAAGTCGAGAAAGACATGACATGATCAAGTACAAGTATTTAAAAGTGGACATGTGAAAAGTTAGAATGATAGGCGTGCGAATGCAGAATGTGGAAGAAGCAAAAGAAGTATGTCAGGACTCAGGACAGAGTGGTCTGGCGTTCTATCGTCTCTGCCTACCCTTTCGAGGAAATTGCGTGATGGTTAGTTAGTTAGTTGTTATTGCCTTATTTGATATATATCGCAGATTGAGTCATTTGCTGGTAGTTTTTCCAAAATCTGTATTGAATCGTTATCAACTACTACTTTTACTACTACTTTCCCTTATCCGCACCCAATGGTGCATAGGGCACTGCATCGGTACACCAAGTGCAGTGTACCTTGACCATTTTATTACACAGAGCCAAGATGATCAGTCTTACGCTTCAGAACCAGTCCAACACATGATATTAATATGAAAATCACATGTTAATAAATATTTCATGTTGACCCCCTACGGTAATCGAACCTGCGACCTCATGCACGGTAGCCAAATGCGCTATCATTATCAGAGAGCAATAATTCCCCCCCCCAAACGCTACCTTCACTTACACGGAGCTCTGATAATTATCCACATATTCTAGATGTATTTTATCGGGGGCACGAATATTTATTCTCATTCTATTTTATCTTGATCGTTAGTTATCAGAAACTTCCTGATAACAGCTAGCCGTAGGTTTTTTTTTCTTTCCTTCGTTTCCACGTGGGTCATGTTTGCCATCATTCGCTCTATCCATTTTACTATCGTGCCTCAGAAAAAACTTAATCCAAGTGTTTATTGACTATTCCTAAGTGCTTAAATGTTACTGGCCTGAAGCCTGGTCAGTATTCTATATAATATTCTGGGCGGTAATTTCGGCGGGCAAGATGGTTTCTAGAGATTAATAACGGGAAAGATTGAGTACGGGAGATAAGTGATAAGAACGAAGAACGCGGTAATAGCGTACTTCTCCGACCTTCCCAATCAGTGGAACAAATACTAGTCAATGAATTCATTTTCATTCATCATTCTCAAGGTAAAATGAAACTCCGGCACTCTGCTTAAAATGATATTTAAATTCTTATGATAACATATTATGCTTTTACACCGTGTGCCAAAACTCGATGTACAACCGGGAAATCAGATAATCTACATCATATTTGGAGTCGATTTTGTAGATTTTTTTTTTTTTGACCCATACTTTTCGTGAAAATTGATTACCTAAGTAAGAAGTTGATTTTTTTTAAATTAATTTTTTCAAATACATGTTTATCAAATATCATTTTATTTAGTCAAATTGATACAATCCATAAAGAAAACAAAATTAAAATTTTAAAAAGAATTTGAATCTGCGATGCTTATGAAAGCTTTTATAAGAAAATAATTATTTTTTTTCAAGCTCAGATTTAAAATTTATATTACAAATTCGACTTCAAATATTATGTAGATTCACCAGTTTTCAAGTTGTACTACGAGTTTTGTTACTCCATGTATACGTGTTTTTAGGAGAAATCTTATTTATATTGGTTTGAAGATACATCGGTACATATCTTAAAAATAAATTAAGGAGTTTTTGCACGTGTGCACGTGAAGATCTAATTATATCAATCGTGTCACATCGGGACATCGGTCCCTGACGAACGAATGAATTTCAATCCTTCAACGCGCAATGGCACAATGTATAAAAACCTCTAGGATTGTAAAAAACACTGAATAACCTTTAGTAGGACACAAAATAAAATGAACTTAAATGCATTACTTACACAGCAAAATAAATTCTGTATTTTAACATTTTGAGTGTTTTCAAATACTTGCACACAAATCTGGATTTTTCCCATGACGGGAGTAGGTATACATTGATTTTTATACCTACAGAGATGGATTTTTTTCAAATTCGGGAATCTGAACATTCAAGCGTCATCCTGTATACGCTTGAATATCCATATTCCCAAATATGAAAAAATCCACTTCATCTCAGTAGAGATATAAAAATCAATCTATATATTTTTTTATTTGTTCTTCTATGCACTATTGAGACTTCTCGACATATATCTACAGATATAAATCTGGAAAGGATTTTCTAAAGATACAAGCACTATTATACTCGTAATATTCTGTAGGGGCTGTCAAAATAAGTGGCCTAGACATTTAGACGATGTAAACTACATCGGCGACCTTAGTCTTATTATTATTATTATTACTGCATGTTTATTAATGTCCGGAAATCATAAATGTTGTCCTCCGGATCAAAATAGCGTATTAGTGCCTGTAAACAATGATTATAAGTGGATACTTACTAGTGTATTTATTTATTTACAACCGAAACAGACCAGTAGCTCGATCACAGATCACTATCGACGCGGTAATAAGCGACGTGATAACGATTTCTTACCATGGATGTTTAACGTTTTCGCGATCACAATGGAACACGCGTTAAAAGTTATCGATCGGGATTATTAAACGAGCGCATCAAGTCGCGAGCCATTTCCCGAGATATACCTTCTTCGCACATATCTTCTTTATAATCTTTCACGAGTGCCGTATTGCATTTAGCCGGCGTTCGGCAAGCCAAATATTGAGAAAAACAATCCGACATAACGCGCAATCCGACACGCGCGTTGACTTTCTTGATTTGACGTTTGACGTTTGGCCGCGATATTTATTATCATCTATGGTGCTCGGCAACGCGAACGTGGTATGAACGTATGTTCATTGTGATCGGTCAAATGGTTAGCGTTAGCACGTGGTTAGCACGTTTTTAACTACGTCGATAGTTATCTGTGATTGAGCTCCAGGACGCCCAATTATAGAGGATTGAGAAAATATCTCATGCCTTATTTATAAATATTTTAAATACAAATTGTTGCTCATACTATTTTATTTGATATTGATACTTGCCTAGTATGTATAAATATTTTAAATACAAATTGTTGCTCATACTATTTTATTTGATATTGATACTTGCCTAGTATGTATAATTATAATAATTTTGTAATATTTATCGCGATGAACTTTATGATTCCATTTGTACTTATGTGGAGAGTACCTATGATTGATTCGTTTAAATTAATATAAAATGGAATTACTAATAGACAGTATTATTACTCTTAAACTTATTAAGGTCGCTAGATTTTTAATTAAAAAAAAAAAAGTTATATTTTTTAATAAATAGCTATCTACGTTTTATGGAATTAATGTTAATTTTTTTCTTTTGTTCTAGTTCGGTTCTAATCATTTTTAATTCACGATTTTACCTTTAATTCAAAACACACGTGGATCTATGGTTTGTAAATATATATATATTTTTTAAATATGTAAAATTAGTCCTCGGCACGGGTCACCCCAGTGAGGACGAATGTATTTTTTTAATCTATTTTGTAATATTGTTTATTAATAAATAAATTTAAAAAGAGTTCATGAATATATTATATACCAACAGTAAAATGTTCGACTCGTGGCGTTCATGTATGAGGTGCCCAATGTGTGCTAATTTTTTTTATTTTTTCAAATTTGATTTTTCATACGTGATACCTTGAACTGGCATTGTTCCGTAAGACTGATCATCTTACCGTAATATCTATATATATATATTTTTTAAATACACTGCACTGGTGTATTCACTACCAATGCAATGCCCTATGTACAAATGCACATATACCATTAAGTACGATAAGGGAAGAATTATTAATGAAAATAGGAAAGGGATGTTATTTATAAATTTGAGGTTTGATTTCTTATTGCTTGAGTTTGACTATCACCACATCGCACCATGTATAATTCTATACTCTACTATAATGTACTAACTTAAAAAAGCCAACATTTGAGAAATCGCAAAAAACTGGTTTTATTCCAGTACTGTTTAATTAAAATTTGATTTTAAAAGATTTCATATCTCGACATAGGAAAGAGATAGAAACATGATTCTTACTTAGAAATGTGGAAGTATATGTGAGCTATGACGTGGTATTCTCAGTTCATTTTCGACCAATGAAGACTTAGTGCGGTATAGTATTCATGGTGCGACATGTTGTATTCATATCGGTAGCGGTAATGGGAAAAGTTTTGGTTTAGGGAGAACGGTGATTTTACCTAATTTACTTTTAATATCCCATACAAAGCGGAGGGTTGATACTCCTGAAAATATAATATATTCTTTTTTGGAAATTTATGCCTTAACTTTTAGTGGCCAATTTGTTAAATACTACTACTTTCCCTTAACCGCACCCAATGGTGCATAGGGCACTGCATTGATACACAAGTACAGCGAATCTTAAACGTTTGTTACATGAAGGCAAAATGACTTTAGTTGAACTTTTTATTTTTCTATGATTTTTCATGGATTTAAGATCAAATCATATTGCCTATGGAAATACTAGATTTAAAGTGGAAAAGTTGACAAATTTAGCACACTTGTGAATATATTCGTGTTTATAATTTCTACAGAATGTAAATGAGCTTTTTTCGTTTTGTATTCGTAATAATTTATTTGCAATTCCAACGAAAGCGGAAGTGTTACGTGTCCCGAGCTACGAATGGATCGCAATAGGGTTCTTCCCGACAGCATGAATATCCTTGAAAACGTTATAAATATTTAAAGTATATTTTTACAATTTCAACGATATAAAACACAATGATCAAAAATTTTGTTTTCATTTATAAATTTATGTTTTAAAAACACGAAAATACGAATAATTTTTAACGCCCGTTATTGGCTAATGACGTCATGCCCGTCCACCGTGAAAGGCGTGAAATTCATTCCGTAGTGAGCGCCTATATTGCTGTGACGTCACACCGCATGCGCGCCAAATGGAGGATTTTGCGAGCGATTTGAAAAAGTGCCATTTCAAACCGCGCTAGAAAATTCATAAAAATTCATAAAAATTCATATGACAACGTAAAAAAATTCCCTTGAAATTGTAATTTTTCAATCAATTTTTTGAAATCAAAAATAAAAAATCGGAATGAACCCAATTCCTAATCGTTTCTATGAAACGTTTCGTTTTCAGCGCATAATGGTTTGTTTATTAGACTACAGTACCAGTGCCAATGGGGTGTCGTCCATACATGAAATAGGCAAGCATGATAAAGGTTCTCGGTAGACATCTGCGGTACATGGTCCAGTCAGCCGAATCGCCGTCGCTTAATAACAGTTGATAGAAGTGGTTGCTGCGTCCATTGCCTCATTTCTGTGTTCCTAAAAAAAATAATCCACTGCACATCAAGAATTATTCTTAGATATCTTATAATGGTGATGAATATGATGTTTATCAAATAATGACACAAAATTTTTCAAATATTGTATTTTTTCCTCCCCTTAACCGCATGCCTAGTTTCAAAAGTCACCGCACGCCACTGTACAGTAAATGTTACTTTACGACTCTACATACCCACATAGGAATATAACGCATCGTTTCCTATTGCTTATATTTATTTATTTATTTTACCACCCCAATAGGCCAGGAGGCCCAACAACAGAGGGGAGCAACGTCACAAACATCCAGGCTTGAGAAAAATCACCTTTGATTTTGGTGTTCTCACCGGAAATCGAACCTAGAACCTCCGTATCGTGAGTCCAACGTCTTAGCCACTACGCTACGAAGGCCACCCGTATATTTATATTAAATATTTCACACTTTGTAATGATGGTGTAACTTTTTAATCTGCCTACTAACACAAATAATTTAATCTCCGAACAAAGCCCAAATATAATACTTATGAATACTTTTCAGCGTTTTAGCCTCGGTTTAAATTTTAAATTTTTAAATTAATTTTTAATTTTTATTATGGACAAATGCAGTTACAATATAACATAATAAACATAAAACCATAATAAAAATTAAACTAACTAAGCGTAATTAGGATGTGTAAAACCTTTGATTTAGTCAGTCAATAATCAAAGAAATGTATTATACTACTAATACTTATCCGCACCTACTGATGCATATATATATAGAGTGTGAAAACTGTCTGGAGATCGGATATTTACTCGGTTAAAAACAAAATTCCGCCTTTATAACTCCTGCATCACACCTGTTCTTCTCTATGGCTGCGAATCGTGGCACCTAACTAGGGCCCAAGACAGCAGAATACTAAGTTTTGAGAATAGGTGTCTTAGAAGAATTTTAGTGTGTGCGGTGGTTTGACTTTGTAAGGAACACAGAGGTGAGGCAACGGACACAGCAACCCTTGGTATCTACTGTCACCCGGCGAAGGCGTTTCGGCTGGCTAGGCCATATACTACGTATGCCTCTCGAGAGCCTTAACCATGCTTGCCTATTTTACAAGGCATCAGGTTCTCGGCGTCCCGGTCGTCCACTGTTGACAATTCGTCGGCAGTTTGCGTCAGAGCTGCGGGACGTGGACTTGACTTGGGAGGATGCGCGGGAGGTGGCGGCCGATCGCTTGGCCTGGAGGCAGTTTGTGGATTCCATATGCTCCATAAAGGGAGCGGATATGGTATAATGAATATAATGAATGAACTGATGCATAGGGCACTTCATTGATACACTAAGCGCACAATTATTTTATCACCACCTCGCCTCGTGGTCAAAATGAAATATTCATTTGAAGTGATTTTCACATAAAAATATTTAATATGTGATGCCTTTGAATGGCGCTGAAGCGTAAGCTTAATCCTCAAATATAAATTTAATACTCGATTTGTCAGTACCTAATTGTGCGGTCAGGTGTCCGGTGTCCGGTGTCCGGGTTAAGCCCCACCAGTCTCCGGGAGTCGAACCCGGTTCAATACAGACCTTCTGAAATTGATCCCCTCTATCGCCCAATCCTATTAAAGAATTGTAATCTGAGATCCAATAGCTTACTGGGTATTTGCTTGCATTATCTACATTCTACAGACTTTCCAATCTACCGGTCAACTTGACATTATAATTTGTGTTTTGTAACTAGTGTTATTTAAAAATTTACGCTAACCAGATGGATATACCACTAACCGATGAGTAAATAAAATACCGATGCAGTGCCCTATGCACCATTGGGTACGGACATTGATTTATAGCACACTTAGATCTGCCTTGCAGAGTAAATTATTTAGAAAAAGTAATGACACGAAGATTCCGCACCTCAATACACTTACACGGGTCGACCTATCAGAGCCCTTCGACTGCCGGCAAGCATCCGCCCACACACCGCAAAAGGTATGGGCTAAATATAGGGTTACAGTAACAGTATACAATACTAATCCGTTCCTTACGAGGAGCGTTCATAAATTTTACCATGCATCTAAAATGACTTTTTTTTTCTTGTGGACGGGCTGTTGGCTATTATATAAGAAGAAAACTTTCTGTGAATAAAAATGATTTTAGGCTATGTTAACAAAATATAAATAAACACTTTCATATGGAAAGTTACACCATATTTTTTGTTAATTTTATCCGTACGGTTTTTACACGGTTTCACTACACAGGAAGGCATTTCGGAAAGTTTTCTGAACGTCCGACTCGGCCGGCGGTTAAAGAAATACTGAATACGCGTCTGGCGGAGTTGGAGGTTTTGGCGGAGTTGAAGTGTCATTCATTTTTTGAGTTCAGTTCAAATCTAAGTGTATTAATAAATCAATGGGTACGGATAAGAGAAAGTAGTAGTAGTAATAACGTCTATCCTTGCATTTGTTAAAATAATGTTTTGTCATCATCTGACTAAATATTAGAGATGTATTGACAAGTCGGCGACTAGTCTGGAAAGCCGACTATCCGGCCAAATTTGTAGTCGGCAATTATATAGTCGGCGACTAGTCGGTTGTTTACTTTATTCGTATTTCTATGCTTAAAACCTATTTTTTTATTCAAATGAAATCGTAACCTATATTAAATGTTTTTATTATAGATTCAGCTTTACAGTTTTTTAATATAATCTAGGAATAGGAACTCTTACTTTGGTACTGAATTTTGATTTTAAAAACACGCCGGCTTGTGTGTAAACAAAATCAACACTAGAAAAAAATGCAAAGTAAACAAAAACCTGTTCCGGCATGATCGTGCTTCGAATGCGAGAGACTCAGCTATAAACGAAGCGCCACGAACATTGCCGCAGCCATACGAATTCCACCAAAAGCAGTCGGCCTTTTTGCATCCGACTAGTCGGCCAGTCGGCTAGTCGGCCAGTCGGCTAGTCGGCCAGTCGGCTAGTCGGCCAGTCGGCTAGTCGGCCAGTCGGCTAGACGGCCAAAGTCATACTCGGTTCATCTCTACTAAATATTGATCTTAGAAGCGTGTGAGGTATAAAAAAATGACAAAAAAACTTATCACTGAACTCAGATCAGTAATGACTTCCGCCTGATTTTGGTAACGCCGAAGGACAACTTAATGATTTATCTGTTCATAGAGCATAAAAACTTATTTACGAGCTAAACTATTGCGGGCACAAAACAAACCAATAAACAAGTATTGATTCACAATAA
The DNA here is from genome assembly GCA_022494985.1 of Micrasema minimum. Classification (NCBI taxonomy): domain Eukaryota; kingdom Metazoa; phylum Arthropoda; class Insecta; order Trichoptera; family Brachycentridae; genus Micrasema; species Micrasema minimum. The sequence goes on from JAGVSP010001647.1 coordinate 47,828, forward strand.
TTTGTATATACGAAGATACATCAAGAGCTCAATCACAGATAACTATCGACGTAGTTAAAAACGTCCTAACCACGTGCTAACGCTAACCATTTGACCGATCACAATGAACATACGTTCATACCACGTTCGCGTTGCCGAGCACCATAGATGATAATAAATATCGCGGCTAAACGTCAAACGTCAAATCAAGAAAGTCAACGCGCGTGTCGGATTGTTTATTATGTCGACTGCTTTTCTCAATAGTTGGCTTGCCGTACGCCGGCTAAATGCAATACGGCACTCGAAAAAGATTGAAAGAAGATATGTGCGAAGATCTCGGATATGGCTCGGAAATGGCTCGCGATTGATGCGCTCGGATAATCCCGATCGATAATTTTTAACGCGTTTTCCATTGTGATCGCGAAAACGTTAAACATCGATAATCGTTTATTCACGTCGCGTTTCCCATCGATGTGATCCGTCTAACGCGCTTCTTATTAGTTCTATAGTCGATTTGAGATATTTAGTCGTTTGTGATCGAGCTACAGATGTTACTTGCGTTTTTCTAGTAGGTGGTATTTTTATATGCCTAATAATAATGTAATGTTTTATTTATTTTTAAACGCCGCGCCGTTCAACATTTAGAATTTTTCATCCTAAGCTGTTTCACTTAGCCGGCCGCATCTAGAAAATTCTAGGACCATATACACCGTGTCCCACGATGAGACCGCGAAACTCCGGAGGGTGATTTGTTCATGGTATTCTTGAGAAAAAAATCCTTATAAAGTTTTTTGATCCGGGCATTTTTAATAATTTTAAAAAAAAAAGTATTAATAAAAAGCGACTATGTAATACTGGCTTCTGTTTGAAATGCTAGCGGTGGCGGGGGGTGGCGGTGGGCGGGAGGAGTGGGGGTCCGCTCTGGTCACCGAAATTGGTGCAGGTCACGTGGTGTTAGCCAGTTCAAAAATGGACGGTATTACACGCGTGAATTTTTATTCATATTTTAATAATTTTTTTAAGAAATTAGAATTGAGTTTTTTGAAAAACTTTATTAAGATTTTTTTCTCAGAATATCATGAAAAATCACCCTCTGGAGTTTCGCGGTCTCATCGTGGGAAAACGGTGTATAATATATATATACGGTTATTTAATATTTGATCAGATGAATCTTACTGTGTGAATTCATTAGTTTTTTATTCTTTGGCATCACTAGGTACCTATTTACTTTTCCTGTTTTAAAATTTAATTACAGTTTAAGAAAAATATATCTGTCATTTCTTTTCAGGGTTTTCCCTCCCAACCTGAAGTGGCCGTGATGCTGCTAATCTGTAGATCCAACCTCTAATACTCCCGCGGATGGACCCCGTCTGGTAGTAGATAGAAATGCAAGAGGGCGTCAGGTGAACAATAGCTTTATCATGCTGGTCCAAAGTCGGGGGACTGTCGGTAAGTTTAATACTTTATACAGGTGTAACAAAACTCGATGTACAACCCGAAAACTGGTGAATCTACACCGTATTTGGAGACGATTGTGTAATATGACTTTTTAAACTGAGCTTGAAATTAAAAAAATAATAATAATACTACTACTACTTTCCCTTATCCGCACCCAGTGGTGCATAGGGCACTGCATTGGTACACCAAGTGCAGTGTATCTTGATCATTTTATTACATGAAGGCAAGATGATCAGTCTTACGCTTCAGTACCAGTCCAAGGTATCACACATGAAATATCAATATGAAAGTCTCATGTAAATAAATATTTCATGTTGACCCCCTACGGGAATTGAACCCGCGACCTCAGGCACGGTAGCCAAATGCGCTACCACTACGCTACGAGGCGGATAATTAATAATAAATTTAAAAAAAAGAATGACATATTAAGTAAAATTGCATAAATTCTTATTAAAATGCGTTTTTTTAATTTTGTTTTCTTCGCGGATAGTTTTAATTTGACTAAATACATGATATTTAATAGCAATTTGCAAAAAAAAAAAACTTTTAAAAAAATCAACTTCGCACTCAATTTTTCTCGAAAACTTATGGTCAACTCAAAAAATTTTATTCCACAAAATCGACTCCAAATATTATGTAGATTCACTGGTTTTCCGCTTGTACATCGAGTTTTGTTACACCCTGTATAAGTGTAATAATTCTCAATAATTTAATAATCTCTAAAATGTTTGTTGGTTTTTACGCCAATTTCGTAACCACAATAGATTTTAAGTACAGCAGCTTACGTGTTTTGCGATCAAGTTGTGACTTTGGCGTTGAATTGCAAATAATAATATTGTGCATGTCAAAGACCGTGTGAATATTGAGCTGACTGTACGTGCTTGGTGACGTTTGGCGCTCTAATCTGTCGAAATACAATCTCTATTTAAATTTTCCAGCAAATCAACCACTAATCCCTTGTCTAATCTCGATTAGTCGACCCCAGTTTGACGACATATATATTTGACGGATTATAATTTGAGAAATATATCTGTCGAATCTATTGTGGCGATAGTTTTGACATCAATGAAAGCCCCACCCTTTCCCTAGACTGCTTTAAAGACTATTGAGTCTTTTTTCAGTCCAGCCAACTCTACCGATTTTTTCAACAAGCTAAACCGCGATTTTAAGATTGTTAGTGTAATAAAAATACGGATGAATTTACGATTATGTACGCGAACCAATGCTTTCATTGTACCCCTACCACCGTCTCGGCTTATGTATTATAATTGTCATTGTTTTGACATCAAACTCTATCAAGTTTTAATATCTTGATTTCAATCCGTTGCGTGGTGCGAATTTTCGTCAACAATTTCAAGCAATCTTTTGCACCGCCCACCCTTATAAATAGAATAAAGGTACCAATCTTCTAATCAACCTAAATTCTTCATCCATAATTTCGCCTTTTTTTATTTTTTTTATTTGTTATTTTTTAAATTTTTTAAAAGAAACATTTGAGTTCTTATGATATTCTCAAATATTTAAGTTTTAGGACTGCTTTCAATAGTCGGAAATAACTGTGTCAGAAAGCAGGAAACAAGTTTGTGCTGGAGTGGGATTCGAACCTAGAGATTCTGATCCGGAGTCCTCGAATCTACCACTAGACCACAACCCGGTTCGGGCCTTTCCTAATTTAATTCAAGAGCTGTTGGAATGTGCCATTTACCTACTGCAATTTGTTATTTATTTACGGACATGAAGTCCATTTAAACACAATAACATATTATATTCGTGAAAAACAGTAGCAGGAAGGGTAAAACAATATTAAAATATATTAAGCTGGGACAAAACTATGGACAATCCGTGAATGTTTAAATCTTGATAGACTTACATCGAAAAAGTTCAGATCCTGTCTTGAGTTTAAAGTGTGACAAACGAGACATTGGTGAGTGAAAGCCGTAGTTTGTTTTGTACTGATCTAGGAACACGTCATTATTCCTCAGCCTACGGACTGGAATACTAAAGATCACTCTAATTACTGTTTTAATGTAAATTTTGTGCTATAATTTGACGCAGGGACATAAGATTAAAAATAATTTGCAGATACTCCACCACATGACTTGCGGCCGCTTTTCCATACAAACGTATTCCTTGATTTGATCCATTGATCCCTGGAATTTAACATTATAACATTTTGACGTGATAACGTCTAATAAATCGATGAACGCCGGCTGCACACACCAAAAAGCATGACTCATTGACACGTTCCGCCTGAGCCGAGTGTGCAAGCGAGAGCGCGGAACAAGCGATAGAGAGGCACGATCGGCCTAAGCGTTCGGTTTGTGACGCATCTATCTCTCTTCCACTCCATCGGCCGATGCGTCCGAGTAGAAGGGAGACAGCAGCAGCACACAAGCTACAAATTGAAAGTGAAACAAACTAATGTTAATTTATGGAAAAAAAAAAATTTTCAATTAACTCCTGCTTTGTATTATACAAAATAATGATAATTCAGTAGTAATAATTCAATTCGATTCATAAAAGTATGCTATTTTTCATCAATGTTTTCTTATGACGTTATCACGTAAAATTATCGTCCGTAAACCGACTTTACAGACAACCAAAAGTTTTTTCACACATTTTAGATATCGACCAGATGCGTGTTTTTATCGTCTTATATTTTAAATAATTTATTTACCTCCTTTCGCAAATAGAATATTAAAAAACAAGACGATGCAAACACGCATCTGGTCGATACCTAAAATTTGTGAAAAAATCATTGCTCTAATGTTAAATTCCAGGGAGGAAATCGAGGAATACGTTTGTATGGGAAGCGGCCGCGAGTCACGTGATGGAGTACGCTCTAATTATGTCTATTTGATAAATTACTTTTTAAGGTAGGTACAGGCAGTTTAGTGTTTTAAAAAACGTGTTTTATGGTAAAATAAAACATTAACGTGTATCTCACAGGTAACATGTTTCAAATGTCATGTCAGCGACATACTTATAATATTAGCGTTTGGTCGTGTGGTTAAGGTAAATAGGCATTACACGCGCCGTACGTGAAGTATGACCATCAGTCAAGGTGGTCAGCTGTCAGCTGTCAGCGGTCAGTGGGTATTCATGATCACCACAGTTACATACATATTATGTTCACGTCAATGTCAATAACTAATGCTATTAACTATTTCCGATTATTAAATCGTCACCTCACTGCTTATTTGTTCAATGGATCATTCGGCAAACTTTACATTATTTACTATTTTGGCGTAATGTTTTAACTTTTAATGTAGGTATATTGCATCGAATCCCCCAACCCTCCTGCAGGATTTTGTAGATGGTCCATTGAACAAATAAGCAATGAAGCGACGAAATAACGTAGGTACATAATACAGTGTGTATCAAAACTCGATGTACAAGCGGGAAACCAGTGAATCTACATAATAGGTATTTGGAGTCGATTTTGTTGAATTTTTATTTTTTTTATTTGACCCATAGTTTTCGAGAAAATTGAGTATGAAATTTTTTTTTTTTTTGCAAATTGTTATCAAATATCATGTATTTAGTCGAATTAATACTATCTATAAAGAAAACAAAATTAAAAAACGCGTTTTAATAAGATTTTGAGCAATTTTACTTAATCTGCCATACTTATGAAAACTTTTGTGAGAAGAAAACAATTTTTTTTTTCAAGCTCAGATTAAAAAGTCATATTACACAATTGTCTCCAAATACGTTGTAGATTCACCAGTTTTCGGGTTGTACTACGAGTTCTGTAACACCCTGTATATGTATCCCTTTTTAATATTTAATTAATCAAGTGATTATTAATTAAATTATTTGGGTATAACTAATTTAATCATGGATCACCAAGTAATGTCAATAAAAAATATAAATCAAATTAATTATTAATTATTTCTAATAGATACTAGGTATACATCTACCCCTAGAACTGTAAATAGGTTAGGTATGAACATGATTTTTATTTACATGTGATTTTCATATTAATATTTCATGTGTGATACCTTAGACAGGTGCTGAAGCGTAATACTGATCATCCTACCTTCATGTAATAAAATGATCACGAGACACTGCACTTGGTGTACCAATGCAGCGCCCTATGCACCATTGGGTGCGGATAAGGGAAAGTAGTAGTAGTAGTATGAACGTGACAATCATTGATTTATTTTCGGGATTTTCTCAAATTCATATATAATATTATTTTCCAATTCCAATTCCAAAATTCATAAAAAAAAATTCTGGTGATTTTAATTTAGTATATTAACTAACTAACTAACCATCACGCCATTTCCCCGAAGGGGTAGGCAGAGAGGATAGAACGCCACACCACTCTGTCCTGGCATACTTCTCTTGCTTCCTCCACATTCATACATCGTCTCATGCACGCACGTAGATTATTCCGACTTCTTACATGCCCACTTTCAAGCACTTGTTTTACTTGATCATGCCATGTCTTTCTCGGCCTTCCTCGACTATAATATATTTATATACACATATATGGGGTATTCCCCTTACTACAATGTTGGCCATGAGAGTGAATATAAAATTCGATAAATTCTGCTATAAAAACATTATACCAAAAAACTAAACACACAATGAAGAAACTGTTTGTAAACATTTAATTGCCTAGTTTTATGTGCCGATAGTACAAAATTTTGAGAAAAAAATGCCCAAAATGTTTATTACAAAAGTACAAGGTACGTATGCGAATACAAACGATCTTACTCCTCATTCCCTCCATAAATAAACACTTAAAAATTTAATAATCGCTTTACAACAAAGTTACCCTGAGCAGTTTTTTGTTGCGTGTTGAATTTAGTTGTTTTTTATCGTGGCTTTGTTTTCTTCAAGTATTTACTAAACTGAAATAATAGCATAATAGATAGTCATCTCTGAAAGCTTAACTGATTAAGTATAAATTGCAGTGGCAATAATTTTAAAGTTCGCATTAGGCACATAGGCATTATTTTCAACTATTAAATCTAAGCGAATAATTTTTAAATCTTAGAGAATAATTATTAGATCGTACGTTTTTTTTTATAGGTACATGATGTAACAAAACTCGTAGTACAACCCGAAAACTGGTGAATCTACATCGTATTTGGAGATGATTGTGGAATATTACTTTTTAATCCGAGCTTGAAATTTTTTTTTCTTCTCACAAAAGTTTTCATAAGTATGGCAGATTAAGTAAAATTGCTCAAATTCTTATTAAAATGCGTTTTTTAAATTTTGTTTCCTTTATGGATAGTATTAATTTGACTAAATACATGATATTTGATAACAATTTGCAAATTTACTTCGTACTCAATTTTCTCGAAAACTAAGGGCCAAATCAAAAAAAAAATTATTCCACAAAATCGACTCCAAATATGATGTAGATTCTCTGGTGTCCCGCTTTTACATCGAGTTTTGTTACACCCTGTATACATTTTTTATTTACGAAAAATAATTAACATATTTATGTAATGCAGAATTGCTCTAAAATTATTCTGAGGTTTTATGGTTTCAAAATTATATTCTTCGGAGTTGGAAGTTCCAGGCTAAGGTTTAAGCAGGTAAAGTTATTACCTGCTGATTTTTTACCAACCAATATAATTTATTTTCTTTGCTTTTCAGCTCCAGTAAGTATGCCAGTGCAAAAAAATCAATATGAGCAGCTTCTTTACAATCTGCAGCATGACACGAGGTGGCTACATGAGGTGAATATCGTTTTCTTCAAATATTTTTGTGTGATTGTTTTTAAAAATTTACGGGACCCAGTAAAAATTACATTATTAATACATAGGATATAAACTGGCAGTGTAAATAGACATCAAATAAATAACTAAATTTCCTCTTTTATTATTTGTTTACACTAGTAATAGATGAGCGTAATGTTTGTTAAAAATCTGATAAAAATAACGGTATCTTTGAAAAATGGCTGCGATCCATTTGAATTAAAAACGACCTCAGATATTATGATAAGGGAACTAATGATGTATAATACGTACATAAAAGAAAATTCTCTACAGCTTTCGCCGAATGTTTATGGGTCATATTAATATAAACTGGTCCGTAATCCTTACACGGCCTGTCATAAAAGGTTTATTGTGTTCTTTTATCTTTTGTCTTTCCCAAGGATATGCTATTTTTAGTCCTACCAAAACCACATAGCTTTCATTTTAGTACCTAATAAGTAAAAATTCTGGTTTTATATTTGTGATTTGAGCATCACGAAAATAATCAAAATGTTATTTCCAGCAACATAGTAGTCATAACGGATTCTCTTTTTACAAGTGAAAAATAACTAATAATAATTTTTCAAAATCAGCTTCAGATATAAAAATGATGACCATGAAACATTAAAAATATTATTTCATTGTAATGGGAGGCCAATGTACAGATTACAGATGGACGAGGAACTAACTAACCATCACGCCATTTCCCCGAAGTGGTAGGCAGAGAGGATAGAACGCCACACCACTCTGTCCTGGCATACTTCTCTTGCTTCCTCCACATTCATACATCTTCTCATGCACGCACGTCGATTATTCCGACTTCTTACATGCCCACTTTCAAGCACTTGTTTTTACTTGATCATGCCATGTCTTTCTCGGCCTTCCTCGACTTCTACATCCAGGCACAGTCGCATCATATATTTTTTTAGCTTAACGAGGAAGAAGATTGTAAAATGTTTAAATGATTTGGTAAGGAGTAAAACATTGAAACTTTCAGCTTACTACTGTGTGATATTATGTGCAATATTATAATCAAGTAAGATTAATTTTAGAACAGGTGCCTAATCAACTAGAGACGAGAGATCAGATGTTAGTAATTTGTGCCCAATCAGTCACATCTTGAGAGTTGTTTATTCGAGATTATACCGCCCCCTAAATTTAGCCCTGAAGCTGAAGGGCATTAACCTTTTCTGAAATTACTAGAACTGTTTTCTGAACTAAGGGATATAGAGTATTTTTAGTTTATCTGTAGTAGCATTTAGGGGGATTGTTACCCAACTATTCGATTACATAATATGACTGTCCCTGTGCAAAATTCTACATCATCTCTTCGTTGTCTCAATCCTGTGGATTTTCTTAATCATCAACATCATAATCATTGCCCTTTTTGATTTCATTCCATCTGCAATGAAAAACAATTTAAAAGTGGTGTCTTTCAAGAAAATGTATGTACATTGTTACCAGTTTTTTCATATAATTCATTCAAATTTAGGTACCATTCCAAAGTTTAAAAATAAAACATACAAGTTTAAAAACACAATTTTAACTCTGAGCTTCATGGTCACAATACACGTAATTCAAAAAACCTCCACATTCCAAAATTTCGATCCACAAAATTCGGTAAAAAAATCCCTAATGATCATTTCTCGATCCCAATATAATAATCTACCCCATGAAATAAAAATAAATAAAGCAATACATAGTAGAGCCCTTAAAGATCTGTATTTAAATATGTTTTTCAATGATAGATATGATGTTTAGGATTAAGATTGAATGTGTAAATTTTGAATCGTCTTTCTTATTCGTCTTTTTGATTGTGCAATATGTAATTAAAAATGTGAAAAATGCCGGTCCCAAAATGAGTTTTATAACTCCTGGGAATATAATACATGTATGTCTTATAAGATTTTTTTTAAAGAAATAAAAAAAAATAATAAAAATAAAAATTCTTAGTTCTAAAAGTTTTGCTACATAAAATTTGAGGGTTATCACTTAGCTTTGGGGTTTGTGGAATAAGCTCCACATAGGGAGCGGATACGGTAAGATGATGAAGATGATATAAAAGCCCCCTTCCACTGTTGAGAAGATCTCTTGCATTTTTAAAATTTTTCCTACTTATATGTTATTATTAAATTTTATTATTACTTTGATTTTCAGCTATCTCTCGGGAAGAGGGGTCGGCCACTACAGAATATCCGGTGACATCGGCAGTGGTAATTTCTCCCATGTTAAACTCGCGGTGCACCAGCTCACTAGAGGTAACATACTTTATTTTTAATGCTAACATAAATATTTAAAATAAACATAAATTATTCATGCTACATAAATAACAAACCATATTTATTTATTTCCTTTTAATCCTGTTGAAACTTGGGACGGGGATGTGTTATCAAATTACTCCTAAATCTGTAAAAAAAAAGTTATTGCATATTTGAAGAAGTTATGACTGTACTTTACTTTTGTAATAGAATTTCTCCAAATTTGTTGATGTAAAAACGAGCAGCCAAGCGAAACGAATACATCATAAATTCACCCATATTATGCTGTATTTATGTATTACCTACATTCATTCATTGTGCCATATTTTGTATTACATAACTTCCTATATGGAATTAACAAGTAATGATTTAAAAAGCAGTTTCTTCCATTTATTGAGAAAAGTAATATCTATTTTTATCTTTTTTTTATTTTGCTTTTTTTTTTTATTTTTTTTTTTTTTTGTTTTTTTTTTTTTTTATTTTTTTACTTAAATCTGTTAAAGAAAGTAAACATTGAAGAAGTTTGATTTATTATGACTGTATAACTTTGTAATAGAATTTTCCAAATTTGTTGATGCTTTCAAATAGTCGGAACGAATACATCATAAATTCACCCATATTATGCTGTATTTAACAAGTTAATTGTGCCATATTTTGGGATTACATAACCTATAGGGATTAACAAGTAATGATTTAAAAAGCTTCCACATAGACCAGAAAAGTAAATGCTACTGTTTGTTCATTTATCATGTGATTTGTTATAATTTAATAATACTTAAATAAATTTGATGTGCTATTTTTCAGATAAGGTAGCAATTAAGATTATAGATAAGAGTAAATTAGACAGCAAGACGCGCAAGATGTTGGCTCGGGAAATAGCTACTATGGAAGCAGTTCACCATCCAAATATAATCAGGTGATTAATTAACTAACCATCATTATTATATTATTGTTCATTGTCATCTGCTGCAAGGTGACGAGGGATGATAATGTAATAATGTAATATTGTAACATTAAATATTTTATACAGTTGACACTCGGTATAAAAATATATACACGAATTTTTAACAAAATCAGCAGGCTGAGGATAGAACGTAACAACATCACAGTACATCATAGGCTTGATAAATTCACTTATTAATTTTTGTAATCTCACTGGCAATCAAATCCGGGATCTCCATAATTCCAGCATCTTTACCACTATGCCACGGGAGTAGTCGTGTTTTTTTATATTAGTACAAAGTATATCCTTGCTGTAACGATAATTAAATTTTGAATACCATAGTCTAATAATATCTATTATTTTTATCTTTCCAGATTATTTGAAGTAGTGGAAACTTATAGCAAAATACATTTAGTAACAGAATATGCTCCTGACGGAGAACTTTTCAATAAAATATCTATGGAAGGAAGACTGACTGAAAATGTTTCCAAAAAACTGTTTTTACAAGTTGTGCACGCCGTCAAACACATGGTTAGTAAAATATTATATTGCAGTTGCGGGATCTATAATTTGCCACATTCTTTTATTAATCAGAACAGTGTGTAAAAATTGTTTATCAATCTCATCTTTAAATACGGTTTATTTATTAAGTTTCTTTTCTTGTTTTAATTTTATTTATTTAATATATTTGTGATAGAATATCATCAATAATATAATTATTTAGTACTTAAAGATGCTTGTTCTAATAGCTTATCTATCTAATTTCTTGTTTTTCTAGCACACCAAAGGATTCATACACAGAGACATAAAAGCGGAAAATGTATTTTATTCATCCCCCACAGTAGTAAAACTTGGTGATTTTGGATTCAGTACCCAGCTATTAAATGGTAATATTCAAGTATTTACTGTGGTTAGTTGACAAAAAAAAAACCGAACATATTTTCCCATTTTTATTTACATTTTGTCCGACTCGTGATGCAGTGGATGGCACATTAGGCTGCTATGCATGAGAACGAGGGTTAAATAATAATATTTGGAGTCGATTTTGTAGAATAAAATTCTTGATTTGACTCATAGTTTTTGAGAAAATTGAGAAAGAAGTTTTATTACAATTAGTGACAAAATATCAGTTATTTAGTCAAATAAATACTATCTATAAAGAAAACAAAATCAAAACCCGCATTTTAATAAGGTTTTGTGCAATTTTCATCTGCGGTACTTTAAAAGCTTTTATAAGAAGAAAAATTTTTTTTTCCAAGGCCAGATTCAAAAGTCATATTACACATTTGACTCCAATTCAACAGTTTTCGGGTACTTTTTCTACTACGAGTTTTGTTACACCATGTTATGAGTATGATTAATATGCAGGAATGTGGCAGCCTCTGAACACGTTCTGCGGTTCCCCCCCGTACGCCGCCCCGGAGCTGTTCCGCGACGAGAGCTACCTCGGCCAGCTGGTGGACGTGTGGGCACTGGGCATCCTGCTCTACTTCATGGTCACCGGCACCATGCCCTTCCGGGCGCACAGCGTCGCCGCCCTCAAGAACTTCATCCTCGAGGGCAAGTACCAGATCCCCGGCTACGTCAGCGATTCCTGTTGCTTCATTATAGGTACGTCACTCGTACTTAACAAGCAAAACCAATGTAATGATCTAAAATATAATATTGTAATACGCTGTTTTACTTTGTCCATCAGCGATGTAAATCATTTCATATTGCGTATTAACTTTTCTGTTGGCGATAGTGACCTCTCTCTCACTTACTTTTTTGTGAGTAAAATATAAATTTTTCGAATTTGAGGGTCTGCACCTAATTTAGTGTTACTTAATAATTAGTTCTTATTCACATACCTACTCAAAATTGACTTATTTTTATGTGATATTAAAAGTATTTAAGTCAATGTCCTGAGAATAGAATGTAATATTTTTTTTAATGTTCCAAACAAACTCTAGTTTTTTAGTTAAATTTTTCTTTTCTGAAAATAATAATCGCATTTATTTTTTCAGAACACACGTTAGTCCAGGCACCCAAACAAAGGCTGACTATAGATGAAATAATAGATTCCGAGTGGTTCAAGGCTCCCCCTCCCGCTGCGCCTGACAACAGGCGAAGGAAGAACTCCCTGATGGTTCTGGCAACCAAGTTCAGGAGAGGATCTACACCACTATCTCCCAACAACAAGATCACCGACGAACAGCTGGCGGCGAGGAACAATTTCAGGAAGTGCTCCACCACCCTCCCCGACGCCGCACTGAAGAACTTTAGCAGCCGACAGAAGGTCAACGTAGCCAACAATAACACGACCAACTCTATAATAACAATAACAGAAGGAAAAGAAAAAAAATGTGCTAATGGTGATGCTAAAGTTCCCCCAAAAGTAAAACAGAAACTAGCCAATACATCCAAAGGTCAGTCCTTCGATGTACAAATGCTGCCTTCCTCTAAGCCAGCGGAAAACTTAAAGTGCGCTGATGGTACCCCTGTAGAGCAGGGAAGGTTTATAATGCTGCCAACATGCACCCACGACCTGACATTTCTTAATCCATTGGAGGTTAAAACAAGGGAAAAACTCAATAACTACGGCATCACTTCCAAAATGCTTTGCGACAGCATCGGCCAGAACTCTAAGAGTGCGATCATCGGTATTTTTATAGGGTCGTGATGCATCGCGTGCTCACTGAGGAATACATCTGGGATAGTTTAAGCGATCCTAATAACCTCATTGGCAAGAAACGAACAGAAAATGGCAAAAAGTCGGCAGAGGGTGATAAAAGAACTCTGAGGCAGAAAATATCCAGAACTTGCGTCATACTTTGAAGAGAAATTGAGAAGTCTGCTGGATATTGAATTTTTACAGCTTTTTGATGCTGAATTTTCTTCACTTTGAAGCGTTTCAGGGTTCAAGTTTGAATACACATCCTTTCGTATTTCTTTACTCATCTCCCTATTTTAATACCCTCCTACGTACGATTGAGAAGGTAAATTTGGGTATTTTGATTAAGAAATTTTGAAACGAGACATCTCAGTTTGATCGAAAGTTGAATGAAGATTTCTTGTGATGAGATTATATTGTTATGTAAATATGTATAAAAACTCATACTGATTTCTCTACTCAATAAAATTTTAAAAGTTAGTTATGTATTAAACTTTTATGAAAATTTTTAAATACTTATTTTTGATCTGTTATTTGCGTGCAAGTTTTTATTGCAGGAAGATTTTTATTGACTGAAACTAATACCATTCCTAGAACTATATATTACTACATAAATTAATGTGTTAATGAGTATAATTTTTTAAGATTTTTAGTGATGTAGTAAAAGACAGCTATTACTTTTTACATAGCAATTTAAAGGCACTTATCGGTATTCCGTACTAAGAATTATATGAAATTATGTTTGGAACGATAATTTGTAAAAAAATTACAATTTATAAAATGTATTTAATTATTGTTGTTTGATCTGATGTTAAAATATTGTCTTCAAGCACAATGTAGCTGAAATTATTTTTATGTTTTACTGCGATTGGTGATATTTATATTTTTGTTATATTTAAGAAAATAGACAACATTATTTTAATTAGTTACATTACGTACAGTGTATTAAGTTATCTGTAAATTTGTAGTCGTATGTGTTCTTAGAATACCAGTTCTATTAGAAATGTTAAACGGTCAATTCTGTGATTGTTGAAACTAAATATTGGTAAAATAGATAAATGTTAAATAAAAAAAAAAAAATAACCTACATGACAAACATGAATGTTGCAGACATTTTATTAATAAGGAACCCATCTACATAAATTTTATTTATATTTTAAATCTGTTGTTTTAGTAATAATTGAAAACAAGTTTTATATTTTTGAAAACTTTATAACAGTTTATGTTGTCTTTCAGAACCTTCTGATATTAGTTAATTTTAATATTAGAATGTTTTAACCAAAGATCAAAGTATTCTATAACTTACGTTATGTTTGTCCACCTCGTGGCGTAGCGGTAGTGCATTGTGCTGCCATGTATGATGTCGCAGGTTTGATTCCCGATTGGGCTCAATATGGAATATTTTCTTCAATGTGATTTTCACATAAAATATTTCATATGTGATACCTTGGAGTGGCGCTGAAGCGTAAGACTGATCATCTTGCCTTCATGTAACAAACGATCAAGATTCACTGCACTCGTTGTATCAGTAATCAGTCTATATTTCATGTTGTTTTATTTTTATTTAAAATGTTTTGATGCCGGTTTGTCACATTTTATTAATTATTCAGTATACACTCGATATTGACCTAAAATTTAATTATAAATCCCTTACATTATTTTAAAGCTGTGTTTAAAATAAAAACTTCCCTTACATTATTTTAAAGCTGTGTTTAAAAATAAAAACTACAAATTTAAAAGTGGCTTCCCAACTAGTATTACCTACTTTTCCTAATCCACATCTCTAATATCATGTTGATTAGACTCGGACTTTGCTAGAAAAATATCCTGACTTTAATAGTGTGAGGAATATGTACTACAGATATGTGTACAAAGAATATTTACTATTTCTCTTTTGATATTTTTCCATTATAATTTTGAGATCTAAATAATGGTGGCATTGTAGATAATAATTGATAGCTATATAATAATAACATGTATCCATGGATTGACGAGGAAATAATATTCTCTCCACGTCTTAATATTTGCCACTGAACAGGCAATCAGAATGTACTTTCAATTGAAGTACATTTCTGCATATGGATATAAAGTGTAAAGTTCATGTGAAAAGAAGTTGAATAATTTTGATAAAGCTTATATAATATATGTTTTATTACAAAAAAAGGAAAGTTAGAAATGCTGACATAATTTAGGGACAGCTCCCAAATGGGATCTATATAAAAAAATTAACTCGACAATTATGTTTTCTATTACTTAAATGTGTTTTGTTTAATTGCCCAAAATAAGGAAAAAATATCGTTATTTTGCTCATGCACAAAAGCATTGCGTGAAAATGTTTTTTTAAATTTCTTAAAAATACATTTACAAATAATCTGATTAAATTCTATCCGGTCTTCTCTCTCTGAAAAAATCAAATGTATTTGTGTGATATTATTTTTAATATGTATGTATTAATTTCAAGTATGTACAATAAAATTGTTAGATTTTTGCTATCGTATTTATTTTACCTTCTTGTTTAATACTATTATAATAATCAAGCACCAAGCTTCGTCTAGCTACGATTTAAGCCTATATAATAATTTGTACGCATCACCTAATGTTATTCTATTTTTTATACTGCGGCATTCTTTTGGTTCTTAATGCTGCTCATTACAGAGTGTCGCTGTCCTCTGATTTTTGGACGGGAACAGACTTCATTGGTCACCGTCGCTTCGTGTTTCTGTATATTAAGAAACAAGTTTGGATGCTTTTAAATACAAATTTTTCATACAACATCGCAAATCTTTTGATCCAAATTTATAGATGTTTGTAATTAAAAATTAGTAGCGTAATGACTGAGTCCCGACATGGAAGTTTTGGGTTCGATACCTAGTGAAATCATAAAAATTCAAAGTTATTTTTATCATGCCCGGGTGTTTGATGTTGTTTCTCTTGGTATGATATTTCCTGGCCTGTTGAAGTGGTTAAAATAAGTAGATTTAATGTTGCCTCTTCTGGGTGTTACTTTGGGTACAAAATTAAAAAATAAAATAGAGTAGGTATAAAACATCTTTATACAAATATATTATGTATTAAACATAGTTATATTTAAGTTTTTTCAATACTACCTACCACACACTGATATAATGGCCCTAGGAGGTGGTAAATAATTACACATAATATATAGATAAAACTATCATTTGCTCTTCTACAATCGTATAAAAATTTGGAATGAATAATTTTTCAGCAAATTTCACTATAAATAATAATACTCAGAAACTAAGTCATCCGGCACACTTTAGAATATTTTATAGAAATGCACTAGTTAAGTTACAATTAATTAATATAATATTATGAAACGGAGAAAGTCTTAACAAGTTGGAAAAGTTGGGAGGTGGTTAGCCCTGCATGATCAGACGAACAAACTCCTCATAGTTGATGTTACCCTGGGAGTCTTCTTGTCCCATGAGTAATTGTTCAACCTGGAATATGTATCTCGAGATTAGTAGAGCATGGCATGAAACTAAAGTGGGAGTTCATTGAAATATGATACCCAAGCTACAGTGGTTAGCCACCTTAGAATTTTTAGTGCGGAGGATATGAACCCGTTACCAATCCTTGTCGAAATGCCTTAATCCTTCAATGAAGTCATCGGCTGTGTCTCCCGATCGGGCTTTTGAAACTAGCTCTGATAAACAAAACAGTATCGAGAACAACATTAAACATCTCTTAAACTATTCCACTCATATTAATATTATGATGAAAAAATAATGCTGTATTCGTCATCAAAAATTAGTAATGTTCTTTGGGAATAATTAAAAGGAAGTTTGTTTCATACTTAATTTTTTATTATTTGGGAAACTCCAGTTTTTAATTTTCTACGATGAGAAAAAGACATAATGAGTGGAATCTAGAAAAAACCTATGAAACTACAAATTGATGAAAATAAACATTTTAGGTGAGTATTTCAATTGTGCTACAGAGCAATATGTGTTACACCATCAGCACTACAGAAACGGCATGTATTTGTTACAGAAACTTATTCTAACTTTCTATTGCTAAGTCTACTTCAACAATTAACAGTTAACATAAATACTAACCTGGTAAATAGGCAGGAAGACCTCAAATGAGATCCTTTCATCAGGTTTTAGTTGGTGGGTGCACTTTTTTTTTCTTTGACGTCTGACTCTGTTGGGGTCTGGCCGAGGGCGCGGAGAGCATCTCCGACTTGGGCGACGTGGGATCTTCCCATCGCCGCGGGAGTCAAACAGCTGGAAAGCTTCTTGGAATTCTAGAAAACAAAAAAAATCAGTACATGACGATTTAATCATTCCTTCATTAGATTTAAATACATATCTCATATCAATATCAACCATTGTAATGTTTTATATTTTTTATTAACTTTATAATATTATGATTTTAATTTCAATTTCATACAATTAAGTATGCTATAATAATATCTGTTTAAATTTAAATAAAATTCAACATGGCGTGGATGTAAAACATTACCCAAAGATAAACATAGAATCAATAGCAAGGAAGATTTTCAAATGTTATACATAAATATAATATATTCTAACAACATTTTTTGAATGTATACTAAATACTTGTAGACAAATTACTGGATTATACCATTTACTGGGCTGATATTCAGATATTTATTGATATTCCAACAGAGGACAGAGAAACTTTGGAAGCGAATGTGGGTTATCTAGCAAGTAATATAAGCTCAGTAGAGCTTACTACACTAATAAAGATGATTGCCAAAAAATGCTTAACAATATTCTCAAAAGATTGACAGCAGCATAGAAAAATTTTCGGTAATGCGAAACGAAGTAGACGAGTTTCAATATATATCAGTTCCAAAAATTGTCAAATACATTATATGGTTATCAGATGATGGGCGGAATGGGAAATCGTTGTAGTACATCAAGTGGCCAATTAACTCAGCCAATGACAGGTCATAAGCCCTGTAAACGCCTTGATAACCCACATTCGCTTACAGAGTTTCTCTGTCTCTGTTGGGATATCAATAATATATAATATATTCATTTGATAATTTCAATAAAAACAACTGTTCTTTTAATATTTGTTTTTTATTGAATTAAAAATAAATAAATACTGAAATAAAGCTATCATATTGTAGGCTAAAAAATGTTAATATGGTTCCAGACTAGAGGGTAATAATAGTTGTTAATAGAAACATTGGCAACTATTGACCTAGAAGCAATCTTTACATGGAGTGTTATGCAAGTACCATATGGCTGGGAATTATACCTACTAGATTAAAAGTTAAGTATGCGATAAAATGAATACTTTTATTTAATTATCATTGGAAAGTTCGAAGAATTGTTTAGTACGTTTATAAAATATCATATGTAGAAGTTGAACCTGACAAATATTTGAGAAATTTTTTACTATCATTATGTTTTAATCTTTAATTATAAATTTCAATACTCCTGTGGTGGGATTTGTCTTTCAATGTTTTAACATCACAGAAAGATTATGCGGAGAATATCAGTCTTAACTTAAATTGGGAACTAAACATCTAAACGATTTTTCTACAAGGCATCGGATTTTAATAAACAAAGTTTGTTTACAATAATTCAAATAATTTAAGTCTATTTCATATCTTCAATTATTGGTTCACTGTTGGCAAAGCAGGATTCGGTTGATTAATAAATGTAAAATAAGTACCTTCTACTGATGTAAGTTTTAGTTTATTTGGTTGTTCATACATGCTGACTGGCCGTGGAAAGTATAGGGAATTGCAAACACCTTTTATTCCGAGATAACACGAAACTTTTATACGACTTGAGTGACAGAACGAGTTATGCAGACTGATTTTGACTAAAGTATTTCTGATGACATCGACTGCACTGATGTACATGGTCATTCGAGTTTATTTTGTATACATTGCTTTCAAAATACACCCATATAAGGAATGTAGGGTATTTGTATTACCTAGAAGAACCGCCTCGCTGACTCATTTACGACAACGTTACACCTGCGTCAGCGATTAAATCCAAAATTTAAATCAAGGATACTTCGATACACATAAAGATATAGGTTAAAAATCATCACAATTTTAAGAAATGAATATTTGACCAATGATTGAGAACTCAGAGAACTTACAAAGCATAGAAAATAAAGAATTTACTTGTATCTACGTCCGTTAAAATTTATGCCGTTGTGCAGATAAAGAATCTGGACAAAAAACACGATTTCCCAATACTCACCGGCCAACTGGTCCTCTGAATAGTTCGCCTGAGGAGAAACAAAACAATTGGGTATTAAACTGATGTTTCTTTCGATTTCTAAGGGTGAAAATAAATGGAAAGCCGTATTTTATAGAGGTAATTACCATTTTCTCGTGTAAACCCGGGCGCTGTCAAATTTTGACGTCACAATAGTTCAAATATTTGACTGTTTTGCATGCTAGTTTTAGCTCCTAGCGGCAATGTCAAGAATAAACTAACTATAAAAATACCGATAAAACAGAAACCACTAGTCGCTTTTTGCAAAAAAAAAATATATTATAATAAATATTTTTTTATATTCAATTTAACAAAAAGATAATGATTTTTAAATGCCGTAACAACTTTCTATTTCACATTATTTGAATAAATAAAAATGATAACATTGTTGTAATATATGTTTGATAGAGTGACATCTATGTGCTTGTTTTATCTTTGGTGAGTTTATGATAAATCAGGAAACTGTAATCTTTTTACTGTAAAAAATAAATCCAGTTTCTGAAAAATACCATAATATTGGCTTGGTACTATTTTTAAAATGTTAAACAAAGGAAAATGAACAGGGTTGTGGTCTAGTGATAGAATTGTGGAATCCCTTAGCTTGGAATCTCATTCCACCATAACATGTTTCCTACTTTCTGGAACAGTAGTAATTTCCGAAAATTTGAAAGCTTTCAAGTACATGTTGTATTTGATCATGTTAAAAATATAAAAACATTTTTCCAGGGTAATTAAGAGCATCCTCTGTCACGTGACTCGCGACCCGTTTCTCGATATTCTCCTTGGAATTTAGAACTACAGCAATGACTTTTTAATACGTTTTATATATTGACCAAAAGCATATTTCTAAAAAATATAAATAAATATTTTATCATCCAGTAGAGTATTTTATTAAATCAATATAGTTCTAATGATAGAATTAACAAAAGCACAGTTAAAAACAAGAACATTTTTCCTATAAAAATAATATTTTAAATTATACCATGATAAGGATTAACTGTTAATCATTTTAAAGCAGGATTCATATACGCCATCATATATTTATGTGCGTAGCGTGCATAATAGCTAAATATCACATTCCGTTAAAAATCCCATTCGCAGGGATTTTCCAGAGTCATCTCAGTTAGTTGGTCCTCTAATAGCATCGCAGGAAGATTATCTAAAAAATGAAAATATGCACTTTTTAAAAAAATGTAACGAGACGTCCTGCACCAAATATCCGTGCCGGTTTTGGCCAAAATGAGTTATATTTATAAGGATTTGTTTTCATTATAGTTAAATCCTATGTATTTTTCAATATTTTTTAAACACAGTAAAATTGATCCAATGAGGGTATATTTATAATTATGTAGCACAAAATATCCTATGTGAGAACGCATTAAGGACTATCATCCTATGCGCAGAAACTGGGTGCATGTGTAATCCTATGTGAAACAAGAAAAAAAATATTACTTTCAATGATAACTTTGTACCAAATCATCTATTATTTTTATGAATAAGAAAAAAAATTGCTTTTATCATTAATATTTTGGACATATTTTTAAAAAATATCTCCTTAAATGCTAGAGTTCTCAGAATATTCGAGGTGGAAAACGACGATAAATTTGTTTTAAATGCGCATGATTTATTAATACCTGTTCTATCCTCGATCAGCTGAGCTGGTTGCAGCATTTGAGGAAGGGATTCAGTTTTTCGAATTTTTTGATGCCGGAGAATTTCCGTTAGGTGTTTTGGGTACAACCTGATATACCACTAGTTCCCAGTACTACATGCAGTGAGACGTGTGCTCAAATTAATGACGATTGTAATTATGGGCCTTGCTATATGTTTAAAGAAAATTTACTTTGAAGACAAAGTTCAGTAAAATCGTGGAAAGTTTCCGACAATCTCCTAGTCGCGTAAACTTGTCTCATGTGAAGTGAACTTCCACTCGGTGCACTATCTCCAACACCGGCATCTGTAAATGTTGCAATACAAATTAGTAAACTAAAGAAATCTCAGATATATTTTTTATATATTCAAAATATCTAATTAAAGCCTTGTTAAAAGATTCACTGTGTTATAAATTAAATAATATTACACTCTGTTTTAACATGAAATATTTAGTTTATACAACTTATGTATTCCTATTTTTAATTTTTTAAACTGGTACAACAGGTTAAAACAATGTGTGGTATAAATATTATTACTAAGCATCAAGAGATCTACTGTTTAAATTGAAATATTTTTGACTAAATAAGTAAATTAATAAAAACCGAAAGCTACGTAAACTCTATGCCAATAAGAAAACCATCTTTACAATGATTATTTAACGATAATAATTAATTGTAGATTAATCCAACTAGTGAAATTAAATATAAAATAAATTAGTGTAAATTAGTTAGTAACTAAAGAAAATAATTAGTAGAGCATCCTGAAAATTAGAAAAAAATTATTGTTAAAAAACTCATACAAAAAATAGATACGGAGTAAAAAATAAATTTTGGAAGGAGAAATAATTTTCTATTTAGTATGGAGTTAACTAACTAACAAACTAGAGGGTAGTATGGAGTTAAAATTATCTATTTGGTCCTAAAGGAAAAAATATATAAAAAGTGAGATAAGGGACGAAGTTTTCTCTTTCCAAACTTTATGGTAACCCATTTATGGTGAATATTTTTTTAGTTTAGTATAAATTAAATAAAAAAGCATGTAAATATTGAATGATATATTATTATGATGGCGATTATTAAATGCTCAGGCGACGTGTGTTCTGCTCAATTCAGTCACAGCCAGTATAATGGCTCGCAAGCTAGCAGAACACAAGTTAAAAATTTTAAGCGGCTTTTACTTTAAACGCACTTCGCCTGTACGCTTAAAAATCGCCATATGCATATGCCTTAGTGAAACGAATGATACTGTACAAGCATAGGTAGATATTATAAAATACAAACAGTAAAGTATTGAATAAAAATATGTTGGTGAGATTAGAAACCAAACAAAAATAAGTATTAGTTTTGAATAGGTACTAACCTAAGTTTTGGTTTAATTTTTCTAAGAGATTGTGTGGGATCGAAGGATGATAGAGAGCCATTTGTTCTGGGGGAATAAAACTGGAGGAACTCGAGGATTCGGGAAGTGGAAAGGAATTTGAGTTTGTAAGAGGATGGTCGCCTAAAAACAAAAATAAAGAAAACAATCAGACAAAACCAGAATCAAAACAAAACATAGCAATTCCAATTTGACAATCTTTTGTTAGTTATTGATGAGAATATGCTGCAAATATAATAATTATTAGTCCATAACATGTCTGCCATGCCAAACTTAAGATGCAGTATAGAAAAATGTCACAATAAATCTTCACAGGTCGCAGTGACATTAGGAGCTCAATGCTGACCCCGCTTAGAATAGAATGGACTTGGCTCAACTGTGTCTAAAGGGCTCATGTTTGATAAATTCCCAGTAATACAAAAATGAAACGTGTCCTTTAGTTACAGTAATGCTAATTTATTACATTTTTTATTTTACTGTGTTTTAAACATGGCCCTGTAGACATAGTTTTGTTACGAGCATTGAGGATGTTAATAAAAATATGTGCACAAACAGCAATAACAAAAACAAAAATTTTTGGCTGATAGTATATACCTATCTATTATTTATATCATAAATAAAGCTAATTAAAATTTAACAGTCAAACAGGATTTTATAAATATGAGAACAAATCATAAAGAAGACGAATGTAAAATATATAGTTAACTCACCCTGGACTTGTAAGTCATCTTGGAAGGTGATATGTGAGAATGTAGTAGAGTCTAGTAATTGTGGTGTATGACCCCGAACCTTTTCTGTTAACATAAGTGTCGTAGGAATATCTGAGAAAGGAATAGCCCCATTGGCGAGCTCGCAAGCTACCATCCCTACAGAATAAATATCAGACTTTTCATCGTAACCGCTTAAGTTCTGAAACAAACGCAAGTTATTTTAACAATATTTTGAATGTATACTTATACTTGTAGACAAATTACTGGATTATCGCCATTTATAATATGTAAATACATTACTGTGGATAAGTAGCAGTGAGTATAAATAAATATTATGTAAGCCCAGAGGCTGAATAGATCTGATAAACAAAATAATTACACTTGAGAAAAATAACAGGATTTCACCAGAAATCTAACACAGTTGCAAACCCATCATCTTCATAAAGATAATATTTCTAATTACTATTGTATGTGTTGCACTAGCAGAGCTGGACCATATCGATGGTCCCAACGTATACTGTCGAATCTGAAAAAATGTGATTTTCGTTGTATTGTATTAAACTGTCCAATTTACATAATATTAAAGGTAGTAAAAAAAAAAAATTTTCCTCTTAAATTTTGTTTTTTTTTTAAATCGAATAAATTATTTTTTTTTGACCACCTATAAAATATAACGAAAATCGCCCTTTTTCAGATTCGACAGTATACGTTGGGACCGTCGATATATATATACTTATTATTTATTATACTAGCTATGTGAATTTTTTTTTAAAGCTAAATAAAAAACAAATTTTATTTGTTTGAAAGGAGAAAACGTTGAAGGAGAAAGCCACTTCCGAAATTAGCAACACTCTGACGCACGACAAAATATAAAACTTGTAGTTATCAACCGAGAAAACAGTAATCTGCAATATATCGCCGGTACAACACCACCTAAATGTGGGTAACAGCAAACTGTAATACCTGCCGAGATCTGCTAATTTTATATTTTTCTTTGCACTGTTACATCTGCCGGTAACTGCTAGTTTCATATTTTGTCATTGCGTCAGAGTGTTGCTTACTACGTAAGGAACCCGTTTTTTAGTTTTCTCCTTGAATGATGGGTATCACTGCAATAAACTTCACCAATTGCATCTAGGATAGCAAATTTATTAACATTCTAAATTCTAACTGAATGTTTAGCAGATGTTTGTAGTTGGATTTTGAAAGAATGTCAAAACATTTTAACAGTAAAACACTGCTGTTGTGTGTACCTGATGTAATTTACAAATTATATATCTTTTGAGAATGTGTAAAAAATATTTAAAAGTCTAATCTCTACACTATATATGGAGTTGTTAAAAGATATTATCAATAAGGAACAGGAATTTATTATCAGCCTATTATAATACAATGTGAATACAAACTTGTTCTAAAAGTTCAGGGCTTAGCCAGATGAGTGCGGAGTTGTTATGACAAGGTGGTGGAAGACAGTGCAAAGCCTTTTGTCGCTTTCCCTGCAGTAATAGTGAACCCGCACTACGTAACCCGCTGAGGCAAACTTCACCCGCTGCACTCACTAATATATGACTTGAGCGTATACCTCTGGAAAAAAGACAACAAGAATAATAAAATATTATTGGTGTGTTATTGTTAGTAGTCACCACCATTAGCAATACAGTGGTATGGAATACAGTAAATAAGACTTATTACAATATTATTTGCTTCTCACAGGTGACATACAAAATTAAAGGGTTTGAAAATCATGATATTTTAAAATTCATGTCGTAAGGACAGAGCGAGTAGTCGTCTGCTGGTCTGCTTATACTAAAAATGGCATTTCACACTTATTAGTAATAATGTGTCTAAGTAAAAGGTCATTGAGTATACTTATACTGCATTTAATTTTACTTATTTATTTAATTTTAGCACAACAGACCAGGGGCTGATTTGTAGAAGCGAATAATAACATTGAACACCTAGAATTACGAATTGAATGGATTATTACAGTAATAAGACAGATTCTCCTTCTAAATATGATTAAACATTACGGAAATCTACAGAATATTCAAAGTAAATTATTATTAGAAATATGTAGTTGATTTACCTGTGTATATATCCTTTTTTTATGAATATAATCTAAGCCTTGTAAAGTTTCTCTAAGTATAATACAACTGGCTAACTCTGGCAAACCTTCACTGAAATATTTATTAATTAAATCTCGACAGGAACCATAGGACATCAAAGGAGAGATAATATAAAGGTCTAATCCATTTACAAATGTGCTCATATAGGGAAGAATATTTGGATGTTGAAGTTGTCGTGTAGTTAAAATCTCTTGCTGAAAAATAAGGGTGACATTTGACATTGCTGAATGACAAATAAAGTTGATAAAATTAATTGAAAAAGACATTTGAACAAAGGTTTGGATGTTTGAAAATTTGGGTACCTGAATAAGATTAGCATTTTCTTTCGCCCTGTCTAAATAAAATCTTTTCACAGCGATCGTCAATCCCGAAGGTTTGTGAAATGCTGTATAAACAACAGCCACACCTCCACAACACTGAGCTAGTACGGAATTAAGCTGATAATCACTTATGTCCGAGCCGAACATTTTGCTAATTATATAAATAATATGTTTTGTATAATTACGCTACTATTTTGAGCTTTTGAGAAAAAACAAATTTTTGTGAACCCGTCATTTTAGGTTATCACAAAATTTGACAATTGACAATCATACGGGTCACAGAGTAGCCAACGTTCACAAATACCAACGCTTTTATTTTATTTTGCGAAATAATGTTGGCATTCTGCTATTTAAACCGGGGTAGAGTGATAACAATATTATTTGTAAAAATTATTGTCTAGAAAGAAAATTACTTTTTTTAAATTTCCTTTTCTCAGTGTTGCATTTAAATGGGCCACGGGGGTCGGAATCTAGATTTACAAAAATATATAAAAGAGGTAGATTCTACCGTGCATGAGGTCGTGGATTCGATTCCCATAGGAGGTTAAAATGAAATATTTACTTGCATGGGATTTTCATATTAATATTTCGTGTGTGATTGGTACTGAAGCGTACAACTGATCATCTTGCCTTTATGTAATAAAATGATCAATAAACACTGCGCTTAGTGTACGGATGCAGTGCCCTCTGTACCTTTGGGCGTGGATAAGGGAAAGTAGTAGTAGTAGGTGCATTCGGAATAATATGCCAAAGATATACCAACGTATTTGCACTTTTTTAGGGAAAATATTTGAATAAGTGGGGGGTTATATAAATACTTTAAAACAAATAATAATAATACGTAATAATTAAAACATATATACCAATACAAGGATCACTCCAGAATTCCAGAATCCCTCTCAACTTTTGCAGATTTTTTCCATTCGAATAAATTTGCGGGATCCAGTGGGATCGAAATGAATAAATGTTTCGTTTCAGTTAAGTTATATTTTCGACAGTAAAATAAATAATACGTAAAAAAATGGATTGTTGTTTATTGCCTAACGATAAATTATAATTCAACTGGCTTCTATTTATATACCATTTTTACCATGTGTATGAAAATAATTTTATTAAGATATTATAATATATACATACTATAGAAAAATGTTGTATTTTCTGGGAGATCCCGCAAATATCGGAATCCCACGCAGGACTGAGCCTAGACCCCACAGTTCCGTAAATATACCCACTTGAAAGAATTCATTTGCAGGATTGGGTTTCTACATATTATATTACCTATTTATAATATACATAATAATATTCCATTATAATATTACATTTTACGCTTCCTACTTCCTAGATATGTACGACGATGTGTGAAAAAAATAAACTTAGGTATTACAAATCGATGTCACAAAATATTAGGCAAAATATTAGAAAAAGAGATAAAACGTAAATCGGCTATTTCCTGAAAAGCTTATTTTTGGAAAATAAGTTTTGGCGTGATATGCGTGATAGATATAAAAATATTTATGGCGCTTGGAGGTAGTTGAGTTGGCAAAATTAGAGGACCAAATTCTACCAACGGATTTTAGTTGAGAATATCTCAGAGCTTCATCACACTGCCACTTCAGGATGCCTGGGTGCAGAGATGGGATATTCTCAGGGGTGAAAACCCCCAGTAAAATAGAGCCTAAATACCAGGATTAAAAAGGTAGAAGTAGAGTCTGCATGAGTAGAACAATAGGTGGTGAAGGGACATGGTTTGAACTGGCATTTGTGCACGTTTCGTTCCGTAAAAGGAAGTATCTAGAACTAATAGATTGCTTAGTGGGGTAGTCCCCGGGGGGGACTTGGTGTGCCTTTGCACGGGGCGGCCCGTCCCGGGCTGTTTGTGTGTGCGTGCGTGGAGGTCTCAAATTATATCCCATCCCTCAACTCGGTTGTATTGTGTCTTTTGTAAGGATAGGATGGTCTTTGGATAGGTATTGTGATAAGGTACGGCAGGGGACGTATGAAATAGTGTCTGCCAGATAGGATGATAGGATGATGGTGTGAGATGCACACATGCGTTCTGTCCCCTCCCCTCTTTTCCCTAATCCCCCCTCCATTGAGACCCTGACCGCGGATGCACGGGTGGATGTCTGGGATGGGAGGCCTGGCGAGGCGGGATACTGGTCTCCACACGGGGTGGTTGTAATTACTAATAAATAATGATCGGGGTAGAAACTAACATCCCTGCCACTGTTAATTTGGGCCGACTCTGGTTGGTTTGGGTGATGGAAACAATGACAATTATAATACATAAGCCGAGACGGTGGTAGGGGTACAATGAAAGCATTTTGTTCGCGTACATAATCGTAAATTCATCCGTATTTTTATCACACTAACAATCTTAAAATCGCGGTTTAGCTTGTTGAAAAAATCGGTAGAGTTGGCTGGACTGAAAAAAGACTCAATAGTCTTTAAAGCAGTCTAGGGAAAAGGGTGGGGCTTTCATTGCCACTTCAGGAACTTTCTTATTACAAAACTTTCATTTATGTGTTGTAAAACAAACCAGGAAATAGATTTTTTAAGGCATAGGTACATAGGTTCACAAACTCATTTGACTCGTGGCCCCCCTTTCAGACACAAAATTACACAAGGCCCCCGGCCCCCTGGGAAATTTACCTTTTTCAATGAAATAAAACAGAAAAATGTTTGGTACTTATTTTTTACACATTTAATTATAGTGTCATAAATAAGATACGCGAACGCTTAAATTGTTGAGTTATTAATATTTATTTAATAATCCAAATGAGAAAGACGAACCTGATGTACCCTACTGTCAATTACAAAACAAACCTATCGTAAAATCATCCAAAAATAGATTCAATTACGAGTGAATTTTTTTTATCTCAGAAAGGTATTTTGAAAGAAAAAAATATTATAAAGGCAATTACTATTAGTAAATAATATCATAGACAATGCAAACCGACCGTCATAGGCCCATCCGTATGTATAATCAAGTATAATGTACATATCCCGTAATAACAGATTTTTAAAATTCTATAAGGTAATACATTTTAACACCTCGTGGCCCCCTGTTTGCTTCCCAGTGCTCCCCTACTCCCCCAGAGCCAGAAAAGGCCCCTCAGGTCTCTCCAGGGCCCCCAGGGGGGCCAGGTGACAAATTGAATTTCATAAAAGTTGGTAAACCTGTGTAAGGTCGCGAGCTCAATACTTACTTCACAGATTAGATATCACACGATACTATTCCGAAGAGGTGCTGAGGGCGGGGGTCAATATATGAATTCATGAAATTAAATTTAAAATATGAAAAATATGAATTGTTAATGTGATTTTTTCACATAAAAAAAATATCGTATATGTGATAATTAGAACTGGCACTGAAGCGAAGAACTGATCTAGCTTTTATGTAACAAATGATCCAGATTCACTGCAATTGGTATACCTACCTATTTATTTATTATTTTATTATACATGCATATTATACATTTTAGAATTATTACATTGTTTTCAGTTCTGTTAGTATATCAACCCCGTGTCGAATATAATACAAAAAAGTACATTTATACAACCGAATTTTTTTTTTTTTAATATCGCACAAAATATATAATAAACAGTCAATTTAATATACTGAAACATTTAAAATAAGTAGTACCTACAAAGTACAGTGTAAAATATTGTTTTAAAATGGAAAGAAACGGTAAACAATAGACATTAAAATACATCATTCTGAAATAAATAATATCACTATGACTCCTTATACTGGTAGATACATTATACATACATTATGAATGTGTCTGCTTGTTTGTTTAGGACTTTATAATAAAAGAGCTTTCTCGAAAGCAATACATATGAATAAATAAGAACCTTAGATGTTTCCATGTAAGCCAATGCGAAAGAATAAATATGCCTACACTGTATATTTTGTACAAAAAATGTCAGGAGGGTCCATACGTTATTATATTAACTTGTATACATATAATACAAGGGAAGAGAATTTTCACAAATGAGTTCTCATATAATAACGACCATTTATACGGCAGAGCGGTTTACATTCTTTTTTATTTCAGAACTCATTGATTGGTTGATATTAAAAACAACACACGTCAGCCATGTCACCATTTTGAGATTTTAGTCATAAATTTAATAGTTTCTATAGATCTGCTTGTGTTAAAAAACATCACACATCATACATAACTAACTAACTAACCATCACGCCGTTCCTCTGTAGAGGTAGGCAGAGAGAGAACGCCATACTACTCTGTCCTGACACACTTCCTTCGCTTCCTCTACATTCATACATCTTCTCATGCACATACGCCGATTATTACAACTTTTCACATGTACGCTTTCAATTACTTGTCGTACTTGATCATGCCATGTCTTTCTCGGCCTTCCCCGGCTTCTACATCCAGGCACACTTACATTATAACTTCTTTTAATTTAATTTTCGTAATAAGAATTATGGATAACAATTTTTTTACAATTATTTTAATACATCTAATAAAAGGCTAATAAAATAATTGAATCGTGGAATGTCACCAAGTAATGTCAATAAAAAATATAAACAAAATGTTCTATGGTCTATTTTTTGTTTATGAATTTTTAAAAACACCGATATTTCCAAAAAGAATCGAAGAGAAAATTACCCCCCCACAGTACCTACTCGAAAAAAACACTGCCTTTTTTTCATTTTTAAACCATTCAATTTCGACATTTTTTGGGCGTGTTCAAATACTTGTACACAAATTTGGATTTTATCCCAATACGGGAGTAGGTATAAGTATTTGAACACGCCCAAAATGTTGTATAAAATCCCTGGTCTAAATATAAGTAAAATAAATTGCAGAGTCATCTGCAGGCGATTACTAGTACTTAATTTAACTCGTTCAGATTCTTAATTACAAAAATATAAAGTAATTTGCTAATAAATACTTAACTTCAATATCAATGTATAGATGGAGCTTTCAACTCGCTGGTGGATGATTCTCGATTCGTAACATATATACAAAATCAAAAATGTTACCTGGTGTGGATATTCGCTAAAAAGCGGAATGGGGAATGTTGTAGTACCTACATAAAGTGGCCACTTTATCCAGCCAATGACAGGTCAAAAAGCCCTGTAAACGCTCGAATATCCATATTCCTGAATTTGAAACAAATCTACCTCATCTCTGTAGGGTTGTAAAATGAAACATTCAATTTCGGCTTACATCATTTATTATGAACTTTAAGAAATACGAGATGTACGTAATATTATTAGGAAGACATTGATTTTTTGCAAGTTTAGTGGACCAGAAAGCGAATTAACCAAAGAATTGCCCCCCAGATATGAATAAAATATTGTAAATACCCTTCTGGGAAATAAAAAACTCAATGAATTTCACCATCAAAAAAATATACTCCGATATTTTCAGAAGGTTGTTAATAATATTTAGTAGGTCATGGAAAAGCTCACGGAAGTATTATTTAATAGCCCCTAAAAGAATTACCTACAGAGAAGCTCTGGAAACGAATGTGGGTTATCTAGGCGTTTACAGGGCTTATGACCTGTCATTGGCTGGGTTAAGTGGCCACTTGACGTAATTACAACATTCCCCATTCCGCCTGTCATCTGACATCTGACAACCATGTATGACAAAATTTTTGAAACTTGTATATATATCTTAGGTGTAAAGAACTGAATTTATAATATATATAGATTATAACCCACATTCGTTTCCAGAGCTTCTCTGTCTCTGTTGAGATATATCAATAATATCTGATATCAGCCCAGCATGGGTATAATCCAGTAATTTGTCTACAAGTATTTGTATTCATTCAAAATGTTGTTCAGAAATATTTACTGGTAAAAATAAAAAAAGTAAAAATAAATTGAAGAGACATCTTCAGACGTCTGCTAGTAGGTAATAAAGTTCAGATTCGAACCTTACTTACACCAATAATGTAGATCGCCCAAAAAATACTTTAACTTATTCTCAATAGATGTCAGTAATTCGAAAATCTGTCGAAATAACAACTCGCAAGCGGATAGTTCTTTACACCTAAGATATATTCAAGTTTCAAAAATTTGTCATACATGGTTGTCAGATGTCAGATGACAGGCGGAATGGGGAATGTTGTAATTACGTCAAGTGGCCACTTAACCCAGCCAATGACAGGTCATAAGCCCTGTAAACGCCTAGATAACCCACATTCGTTTCCAGAGCTTCTCTGTCTCTGTTGAGATATCAATAAAATAATGTTTATTGACATTTTAATAAATTTAATTTACCCAAGTGTTTCGTTACTGAAGATTTGTGTAAAATATTTTTTTGCAATTCCAAATAGATACCTACTACTAGTTATTGTTAGATATACTTACTATTTTATTTGTCCCCCCCGTGGCATGGCGGAAAAGCGTTAGGCTGCCATGCATGAGGTCGCGAGTTCATTTTCTGATGAGGGTCAATATGAAATATTTATTTGGATGTGATTTTTACATATATATATTTCAACATGTTTTTATAGCAAGTTATGACAATTTGAAATAAAATTAATAATAAGAAAATTTTTAGGCGTATACAGGGTGTAACAAAACTCGATGTACAAGTGGGAAACCCGTGAATCTACATACTATTTGGAGTCGATTATGTTGAATAAATTTTTTTGATTTTACTTTTGGTTTTCGAGAAAATTGAGTACGAAGTTTTTTTTTTTTGCAAATTGTTATCAAATATATATTCAGTCAAAGTAATACTATCCATAAGGAAAACAAAATTAAAAAACGCGTTTTTATAAGAATTTGAGTAATTTTACTTAATCTTCCATACCTACTTATGAAAACTTTTGTGAGAAGAAAAGATTTTTTTTTCAAGCTCAGATTAAAATAACATTACACATTCGTCTCCAAATACGATGTAGATTCACTGGTTTCCCGCTTGTACATCGAGTTTTGTTACACCTGTATACATACCAAATAACTATATTTGGTAATACATTAGATAAGGTGTTGTCATAATTTATGAGCATAATTAACCCAATTAAAAAAATATTAAAATATGAAATTTTTCAAATTTTTAAATTGAATAATTTACTGATAATGTTAAAAGATTTCAAGCTATTTTTGTTTCATTCAGATAATTACAATGTTAGAATTTTTTGTTGTATGAAGAGCTGACCTTTAGTAATGAATTCAGAAACCGTAAATTTTCATTTATTTTCATAATCAATTAAATACACTGATTTTGTTTTTCAGATTCGGAAAATTTTACGAATTTAAAATAATCCACGATATTTTATTATTATTTTAGACTATGAATAAATGCGAAGTAACATGTCCGAGCGATGTATGGTTCTGTCGTAGTGTGGTGGAATCCAGATTAGAATGATTGGGTTCGAATGCTACTATAACTCAACAAACGATATACTTTTTTCTATACTTTTTGGCACGGCTATTTTAGATTAACGTAAAATTAATAGACCCGTAATTCAAATGTACTCGCGTTTTATAATGCATTTTATTCTTCAGGTATATAGGTTTCTTTGTCATACAATTTTACTGAAAACTGCACAGTTTCTTGTGCAGTTTTATGTTCAGAAAACGGTACAGTATGTTAAAATACACGCTAAATATGCACATTTGTTAAGCGCTGGTTTGGCCATCATTGATACTCTCTGGTATAGGTGGTTCGAATTCCTCCTAAAATGTATTGCCTACCTTCACCCATTCCATTCCGTTTTTGTCACCTGTTTTCCAACTAAAATTCAGTCTCGAATATTCGCTCAGCGCAGCAACATTGACCTCGCAACATCCGTCCCTCTCCATTGAACCTGATCTTTCTTCGTTATATCCATCAAAATATCCTCGTGATACTCGCCATCCATCTCCAAGCTTCCCAGATTCCAACTGCCGAAACCCCTCGACCAAAAGTGAGTAAAGTGTGCTGTGCCCCTCGTTTGTGTCCCGCCGCGCCAGTTCGACGTGGTGTTCCAGGGTATCCAGGATACTTCGCCCTTCCTGGTGGTCCTTCAGCTTCATATCCCGCCCTTGTTGAGTCCAGCTCTGGCAAGTCCTCTTCCATTTTCCGATCCTCGTTCGGACGAAGTTACCAGAGAGTCTCATCGTGGCGGATCCAAGCGCTGTTAAGTTATTATCGTATGTTTACACTAAGGAAATTGTAATTATAATATGGCTAAAAATATAAATACATTTTTTTTCGTTTTTACGAGCATTCAATATATCAATATCTACTTAAACGTTTACATAAAAAACACATTAAAAGCCGGTCGCTTCAGGTCACGTCAACTTGAAGTATCCGTCAAATCGTTCGTTATCGTTTAAAGCAACCAGCCCTAACTGTCAGGTCAGCCAAACGTCACGCCGACCATTCAATATTCCATACAGTTTTCGCTTTATACTGCACAAGAAACTGTACAGTTTTCTGTCCCGTTTAAAGCGGACTTAACTTATTGTTTTTTGTTATAACTTTTCGTTGCGACTCCATTATGGGTTCTATAAGGGCACTTTCCCTCAAGAATAAAGGGGGCTAGCCATTATACTATCCGTCATTATTCCCCCGGGAACTTCACATAACGAGTTTGAGGTTAAAAAGGAAAATGTCTTACTTTCTAAAATGGCTTCCAATATTCTTGACGGTAATTTATAATCCGATATTTTATGAGCAAAGATTTTTCACATCTATTACCCCGTGAAATCTTTATCGGAACATTTATTATTAATATTTGATAGAACGGGTCACTTCATAATAGGCAATATTCCTATAATAAATACAAGCAATTAGTAATCTTCGGTCTGCAATTTACAGAATAAATGCACGATATATTTTTTGTTAGACTTACGAAATATTACCTAAACTGAGAAAAATGTATGGTTTCCTTTGTTATTATACTACTAATCAACAAATATTATTTTTTAAAAACTACTACTACTACTACTTTCCCTTATCCGCACCCATTGATGCATAGGGCACTGCATTGGTACACCAATTACAGTGTAACTTTATCATATTATTACATGAAGGTAAGATGATCAGTCTTACGCTTCAGTACCAGTGAAAGCCCCACCCTTTGTCTAGACTGTTTCAAAGACTATTGAGTCTTTTTTCAGTCTTTTTTCAGTCTTTTTTCAGACGCTTCAGTACCAGTCCAAGGTATCACAAATGAAATATTAGGTCCTTACATATGAAATTGGCGTTTTGTATGGGAGGAAAATAAAGTTGATTTTTTTAAAATATAATATATTTATTTAATCAAAGTATGTACCATTGCTATCTATGCACTTTTGCCATCTCATAGGTAGTTCATCGATCCCTTTACTAAAATAACCATTCGGACGGGAATCAATAAAATCTTTGAAGTCGGTTTGGACTGCCCCATCGGAGTTGAATTTTTTCCCTTGCAAGAAGTTATCCAAATTTCGAAAAAAATAGTAATCTGTTGGGGCAAGGTCCGGAGAGTACGGTGGATGTCTTAGACATTCCAATTGAAGCTCTTCTAATTTGGTAGCCGTCTGTTGTGCAGTGTGTGCTCTAGCGTTATCATGAAGCAGCAGTGGCCTAGAGCGATTAACCAGCCTCGGTTGTTTAGCAGCTAGCTTTTCCATCATGGTTTGCAGTTGCTGACAATAGAAATCTGCCGTAATCGTCTGGCCAGATTTAAGAAAGCTGTAGTAAACGACACCAGCACTAGTCCACCAAACGCTCACAAGTAACTTTTTTGGAGTCAATTTTCGCTTGGGGCATGGTTTGGCTGGTTCGGCAGGGTTCAGCCATTGCGATGAGCGCTTCCGATTATCATACAAGATCCACTTTTCATCACAGGTAATGATTCGATTCAAAATCCCTTCATTATTGTGCCGGTTGAGTAATGCAACGCAGCAGTCAACGCGCGTTTGTTGATTTGCTTCACTCAATTCGTGAGGTACCCACCTTTCAAGCTTTTTCACCTTCCCAATTTGCTTCAAGTGGATTAAAACGGTTTTATCACTAACACCGCAGCCTGCAGCTAACTCGGACGTGGTTTGCGATAAATCCGCTTCCATAATAGCCTTCAATTCTTCATTATCAACTTTGGTCTCCGGCCGTCCACGGGGCTTGTTCTGCAGGTCGAAATTTCCAGAAAGAAAACGTTGGAACCAAAAACGCACTGTGTTTTCTTTTGCGGCACCGTCGCCATACACATCATTAATCCTTCGAGCCGTTTCTGCAGCACTGGTGCCACGGTGGAACTCGTACTCGTAAATAACGCGATATTTCAAGTTTTCCATTTTGTAAACTGAGTGACGCAAAGAAAAAAAACATTTGAGGGAAAAACAAATGAATTATAATTTTCGAAACACAAATACTTGAGTAAATAGCTGTATAAATTTGAATTTGGAATTCCTAACCAAAGAGAAGATATTTGAGATCAAAGTTGCCAGTACGGCAAAACGCCAATTTCATATGTAAGGACCTAATATTAATATGAAAATCACATGTAAATAAATATTTTATGTTGACCCCCTACGGGAATCGAACCCGCAACCTCATGCTAACTAACTAACTAACCATCACGCCATTTCCCCGAAGGGGTAGGCAGAGAGGATAGAACGCCACACCACTCTGTCCTGGCACACTTCTCTTGCTTCCTCCACATTCATACATCTCCTCATGCACGGTAGCCAAATGCGCTACCCCTGTGCTATGAGGCGGACAGCCCCTAATAAACTGCCCCTAAAATTGAATGCCCCTGAAAAGTATTTTTTAGTTCAATACATTTGTTTTTTCTGTCAAACTACTTACCAGTAGGTACAAAAATACAGGTTTATGATATTAAAATGACATTAATTTGATTGATAATAAGTTTTATTTATTTTTTAAATCATAAATAAATATCTATATTTTACATGATTGTATCTATCTCAGACACATAAATCCATCTTTAAAAAAGGCGCATCTCGAATTCACTGATTTTACAAGACTCGAGTTTGAAGAATTTACTTGGAAAAATTAGCCCTAAAAAAATTGATACTATGGATCGTACAGTATTTTACCGGATTCCAAAATATGTTTATACTGTAAAATGTTAAAAAACCCAGCAATATTATTAATTTAGAGTCGTAAAAAGTTACTCTTAAAGTCATCTCCCGAAAAATAAACAAAATCGAGTTAGATATAGTATAAATAGGTCGAAATGTCACATGTTTTAAAAGAAACTTGTCAATAGGTGCTTAAGAAAATGTTCGTGTAATATTAAATTACACTATGTAAATTAAATACAGTTTTAATTATGAAAATAACAATTAAAAAATTATTTCTTCGATAATGCTAAGAAAACCACCCAGAAGGTATAGGTAAATATTCAGTGAATACCCGGAAATAAAATGGAATTGGAAAATTTCATGGAACACATACTACAAAGACTCTTTTGTTTAAGAATTTGTTATAATAACCAACAAATCCTTTTGTACAAATATTTCAAGTTAGGTTCAAAATTTCTAGATCAAATAATAATTAACTTTGGTAACTTGAATTAACTTAGTACAATATTGTCGGTCAACTTAAGTAAATTATAAAATCAAATTGTACATTATCGTCTTAAATGTAACTTCACAAAGCCAAATTAATTCTTTCTTTGATAAATTAATAACTCGATTAAAGTTGAGATGAAGAAATCTTAATTTATTTTTTGTTTCTTCTCTGTTTTGTAGGAGGCTGATAATATTATATTTTCTATTGAGTTCGAACTCCACTGGGAAAAGGGAGCTATGATTTCTTTTACACAATTTTGCGCCCTATTTTCTGGTATATAGGGGCTCAAAGCTCCCATTACTTTAATTGTGGCCAGTGTAGAGTATCTTCAGAAATGAAAAGTTCTAATTAAAAAAATTAAGGCTATTTTGGGAGGCTCTTTTACTGCCTTATGTATTTTATTCTAACTTTCTTCTTATTTAGATCTATTCAGCACCCAGATCCTCCATCTTGGGAAACTATACATGTTTACAGTTTGTTTGTATTTAGGTTTCTAAGAATTAAGTTAGCCAGACAACAGGCTGTTTATTCTTCCCAGTTGAGAACTAATTTACCTTTGATGGCGCCCATGGGATGGGAGATCGGACTATAAACATTCTGCTAACGGAACGTTAATCTCTACATTATTTTTATGTAACAAGATAAAAGTAATAAATTTAAAAAAAAAGGATTTATCTAAAGTAGTGAAAGGCTTTGGGTGCGGTGGTTTGACTTTGTAAGGAACACAGAGGTGAGGCAACGGACGCAGAAACCCTTGGTATCTACTGTCATCCGGCGAAGGCGTTTCGGCTGGTTAGGTCATATACTACGCATGCCTCCCGATAGCCTTAATCATGGTTGCCTATTTTACAAGGAATCGGGTTCTCGGCGTCCTGTTGCTCGATCACAGATCACTATCGACTCGGTAATAAGCGACGTGATAACGATTTCTTACCATGGATGTTTAACGTTTTCGCGATCACAATGGAACACGCGTTAAAAGTTATCGATCGGGATTATTAAACGAGCGCATCTAGTCGCGAGCCATTTCCCGAGATATATCTTATTCGCACATATCTTCATTCAATCTTTCTCGAGTGCCGTATTGCATTTAGCCGGCTTTCGGCAAGCCAAATATTGAGAAAAGCAGTCGACATAATAAACAATCCGACACGCGCGCGACAAACGTCAAATCTGACGTTTGACGTTTTGCCGCGATATCGCGTGCGAACACCGAGCCGAGCATTGCCGAGGCAACGCGAACGTGGTATGTACGTATGTTCATTGTGATCGGTCAAATGGATAGCGTTAGCACGTGGTTCGCACGTTTTTAACTACGTCGATAGTTATCTGTGATTGAGCTTCTGGACGTCCACTGTTGACAATCTGTCGGCAGTTAGAGTCAGTGCTGCGGAACGTGGACCTGACTTGGGAGGATGCACGGGAACTGGCGGTCAATGTCTTGGCTTGGAGGCAGTTTGTAAAAAGGGAGCGAAAATGGTAACGTAATTTAAAGAGAGAACACTTGAAAGTTCAATTAAAACTGCCATATTATTATCCAAAGTAAAATCGTTATATTTGTGTATAATTCTTAAGTTTAAAGGGGTTTGGAGATAGAGGAGTCCCCTTTTACCAGTGGAAGGTTAGTGGAAACGCCGGTGATGTTGTAATCGTTTATTCAGTTAACAAGGATGAGTGTTGCGTGTCGGATGATGAGTGCGTCGTAGTTCCGTAGCGATGGAACGAAGTCGGCGGCTGGAACAACGTTGGTAGCGAAGCAACGTGGAGAGCAGACGATGCGGTCGGGCTTCCGTTGCTGGTACCAAGAGTATGAATCCAGGGCGTGGTCCGAGGCTTCCATGACGGCGTCGTCTACGTCAGGCAAGAAGCTACATCTTGGCTGCTGACGTGGACTGGCGATTCTCCGACTGAAGAGGTAACTGCGTAGATGGTATAAGATGGTTGTGCTGCACTGCTGTTCTGACCCTCGGTACGGGTATTTATAGGACAGTTGTCCTTTGTTATTAGAGTTGTATGGTGGGGATAAACATTCGTGTGCAAAGCCATACTGCCCGTTGAATTGCAGCGTCAGCTGATGATTTTCTAGGAATTACCTACTCGTGTAGTAATACCTGACGCAGCTGAATTATATTTGCACTTTGGACGTTGTACCGTCTGGGTTGTTCACCCCCACAAGTTGATCGCTTCGCAGTCTATTTGTTTGATGATGGAATCAAGAAAATGGAATAATGAATTCCTTGAAATGTAGGTATAAACATAGAAATTCCCAGTTTAAAATGTAATTTTTGATGTTCATTTGTTCACTGCTTCAATCTCGTTTGTTAGATGTTGGAATGATTTATTAAATATAAAGTAGAGCTGCTTGCCAAAAACAATTCGCCTGATCCTGCGCAAAGTTAATCCCGCGGGATCCGTTTCCCGTTGGTTTTTCGCGCGAGATTAATCCCGGGGCTTCGGGATCCTGGAATTCTTGCGCAACATTACTAAATTATGATAACAAATCTGTTCTCAATTTTTGATCCCTCGGCATTTTTTTTTCTTTATCTTTAAATTGAACAACTATGTACGATATTTACCTTGCGATGGCGCTTCTTAAGAGCGAGTACACATTAGGGGCATTGCACCGCTTGATTAGAAGCAAGCGCTTGTATGTGTACACCTTTGACCGATTATTCTTAAAACGCGCGTTACCAAAGCGCGCGCTTCTAAACGCCTAATGTGTACTCGCTCTAAGACGAAACGCCGCGCCGTCTCCCGCCCACCTGTGAACGGCACGCGGAAGTTCCGCATCCTCGCAATCGTAGCCCTTAGATATAAATAATTTAGAACATGAGTACCTACTTGAATATTTTATAATGGTTATTATGAATATTACAATAGTTATTGATATCCCAACAGAAACAGAGAAATCCTGTGGATTATCTAGGCGTTTACAGAACTTATGACCTGTCAGTGTCAACTGTCATCCGGCGAAGGCGTTTTGAAGAGTGGAGCGGAGATAGGGAGCGAATAATATGGAATGATGAAAAGTATGCATTTTTGAAAAACCTATAATTGGGGTAAAAAAACTTCACTCTGCAAATGAAATTCGATTGCAAAAATATCATATTTTATATTTTTTCTGAAAATGCGTCTTCAGAAAAACGACAAAGTTAAAAATGAGCTTGTTTTACTCTCAGGTAAAGATAAGTAATTGTTTTTTGTTTAAAATACAACCTGAATCCTTGGAAATCGTAAGTGTACACGATATCCTTAGTAGTAAAATAAGGATACATTAGTACTAGTACCGTGTATGTGTATATGTATGTATTTAATTGGATTGCCACCGGAAGAGCTGTATAAGGCTATATCACCAGTAAACCTTCAACCACTCAATCTCCTACATATAATATGTATGTAAATTTGTACATATCTCTGTATGTAGAGATCTCAGCCTTAATAAGACACTTTTGCTTTAGTTAGTAAACATTACTGGGAGAATTTATTGTAGAATGTGCTTAACTGGTCTTGAGGGTACGTTTACGAATATAAATATGTGCTAATGTTGCTGTCGTAAGTAATGTGTATCATGGTGTAACAAAACTCGCAGTACAACCGGAAAACTGGTGAATCTACATCAAATTCGGAGTCGAATGTGTGTATATGACTTTAATCTGAGCTTAAAAACATTTTTTTTCTTCTCATAAAAGCATAAGTTTGACAGAATAAGTAAAATGGCACAAATTTTTATTCAAATGCATTTTTTATTTTGCTTTCTTCATGGATAGTATTAATTTGACTAAATGAATTATATTTATTAACAATTTGCAAAAGTTTATCGAAAAAAAATTTACTTCGTACCCAATTTTTTCAAAAACTATGGGTCAAATATTTTTTTTTACAAAATCGACTCCAAATATGACGTAGATTCACTGGTTTTCCGCTTGTACGTCTAGTTTGGTTCTGGGTTTTTATAAAATCATTTTGAGAGTAATTTTATTATATTTCGTAGCAATGATATCGGATTCATCAAGCTCTTAAAAGATTTCCAAAATTTCTACCAATCCATCCAGGTGAATCTGGCTCAGTCTCTTTTTCTACCGAAAGGAATTGAAATGGCTTTTCTTTGAACAGCGCATAAATGTTCAATCTCTTTCCCTTTTATACAATAATCTTAATAACTCAACACCGAAATACCTAGCAGATAATTTTGTTTTTCTTTCTGAGCATGAACTATCACTACGTTCATCTAATGAAAAAACACAAACAAAGAAGCTTTAAATAAATAAATGATTTTGCCTGCTGGTGTTTTGTGGGATCTATTTTATTTCCCAGAATTTCAGTTTAAAAGTATTTTCATATTTCAAAATGAATGTTATTTCACAATTCTACAACGTAAATGTGGAATTTATAATGAATTCTAGTAGTTGTAGATACTACATAGTATATATGTAGATTTTATTTTTATGGACAGTGTCCGTGA
Source organism: Micrasema minimum (assembly GCA_022494985.1). Classification (NCBI taxonomy): domain Eukaryota; kingdom Metazoa; phylum Arthropoda; class Insecta; order Trichoptera; family Brachycentridae; genus Micrasema; species Micrasema minimum. The sequence goes on from JAGVSP010001647.1 coordinate 89,224, forward strand.
TTTGGATTAATTTCACGGAAATTGGGCTTGATTAGACTACCTAATCCATAGTTGTTATTATTTACTAGGTATATAATTATTTTATGCTAAATTAGTGCAGGTGTATCGCATTGAACGATTGAACAGATTAATATTGCTCTCTCAAAAAAACTTCCATGGAGAACTTATGTAGCATTATACTAAATAATAATAATGTAGGTTGTATGTATGAGAAATTATGATAAAACAAAGGACGTACGAAAAATCTATTATGTAAAGTATTATGTAAAATATTTGAGTACAAATGTTTCTTTTTACTTTAATTTTTTTTTTTTTAATAAGGGGACACGGCGCGGAGCGGCAGAAGATATACTTATGACAGCTTTTACTGGAATCCCAACAAATTTGGATATTGTTGAAAATATTGTCACAATGGACAACGGGACAGTTTTATTTTTTTTAAATTTAGATGGTAGTTATTATATATTTGATGATGTTTTAAGATTTATATCTTAGGTACAAAATTTTCTTTTAGGGATTTTTGTTATCATTATTAGGTCATCATATTTATGGTAGGATGCGTCTATTAATTTCAAGGCGTTGAAGTTTGAAGTTCTGCAATGAAGAAAAAAACAATTTAAATTGATTTTCTAAATAGTTTAAACCCCTTATGCGTTTAAAGCCAAAATGTAATTTGACGCTTAATTGATAAATGCAAAAAACCGTCCTAATAAGAGATTAGTAGTAAGTACCTCAATGATAATATCTTTTGAAAATTAACATATTATATTTCACAAAAAATTACATAAATATAAGGTATATGGATTCCTTGGTGTAATGGCTTAGGCGCTGGTGCTCTGGCACAAAACGTAGGTTCCGGGTTTGATCCCCGATGAGAACATAGAAATACAATTGAGGCATATAGAAACAAAGGCGGAAGTGTCCACCTGAGTTAATTGGAAATATGCAGTTTTCTTTGGAAAGCTATATATTTTCTCCATAGAATATTTGTTTATAAAAAAAACGGCATTAATCCATTTAATTTTAGATTTAAGTTTTTTGTTGTTGAAACAAAAACGGCAGTGTCCAATACAAAAACGGCAGAATGACAGAACTAAACAAACGTTTTTTCGTGATTGCTAACAATTTAAGAAAGTGGACACATCCACCTTTGTTTCTATATGCCTCAATTGATCACAAATGAATTTGAACGAAAATTCTATGCGAAGAACGTAATGTTATTATTATATTTAGGTACCTGCTGGGTGTTTTTAGATTATGAATGGCTTTTTCCATAATAAGTCCTTCTGGCTTCTAGCCTGTTGAGATGGGTAAAATAAATAAGCCAATAATAAATGAAGCTTTTTTAAATAAAATAAAAATCACTTTGTTTTAAAAGTGTAAAAAAAGGGTTTATTTATAAAAAATTTAAATGATTTTATAAGGAAAATTTATTAATAATTATT
>JAGVSP010001648.1:0-38890 GCA_022494985.1 Micrasema minimum
AATGGAAATTAAATATCATTTCAAATAGCTCCTCACTAATCAGCATACTACTAGTGCGTTCTTTGTTACGCCTACTCAGGAGTAGGATTTTTTAGAGTTTTCTACTAGACACAGGAGTGTGGACTCCTGTATAAAACTTAAACCACAACAACCAAATCAAATATGTTTATTTTTACTTATTAGTATGTATATTAAAATGTATGTATAGAGTACTACGCCTAGGATTGAAGCCCCTAGGAAGTAGGAACTCTGCTTACAACGCCCAACATTTAAGATGTGCGTTGTAAGTTTATACGTCCCTTCCCTATAGTTTACATATATGTATTAGTCCGTATAGTGTGCCTGATGGGGATTTGGCATGTTGTGTGATGCCGGTGTTGTTGCAGCGTCCCACTTCCTCTCAGGTGTGACGATGGAGGTCCGTACCTTCTTCGTTGCAACTGCGTGTATATCTTTTGACCCGAATATTGAGGGCATGGAAGAGGAATGCGGATCACTCTCCTGTAGACATTAGTTGGATTGGACTTGGCGTTCGGGGGAGCATGGCGCTGGTGTGGTAGTTGCAGGATGCGCGACGTACACCCCAGTGCTTCCTTCCAGGGGAGGCATATGGAGCCGGACGATAACTTAAAGATTTTATTTTGTTATTTAACATAAAAGGAGAGCCCGATCACCCTTCCAAGCCCATTTAGAAATCCCATACCCTAAAAGATACATATAGTCAGACGTCGTAGACGTTCGTGTATCAACATTAAAACCCTTCTCCTAACTATCCTTATTATCGTATTTGTATACTTATATTACTTTAGTTTATAATATTACCATAAATATATATATATACTTTCCTATACTTTGCTTCACTCGTGATCTTTCATAAAGTTAGATATTTGTATATGTTTCGCGGTTGTCATTAAGTATTTTCATTTATCATAATAATAGGGTTAACTTAAGTTTCGTCATGATTTCCACAAGTTTCCATCTCTCACACTTACCAAAAAGAACAGGGGTTACCACAACAGAAACATCACTTGCTCTACGACCAGAAACAAAAAAGTACACAACGTTGGTCGAGCAGGGGTTGTATTGAATTTGCTACTGAATGCTCTACGTGAAAGTAATCGTAGAACTCGTAGCGCTACGTAGCTTAGGGGAGGTGAGGAAGATTCCAGAGGGTTTTCCTCCCTTGAAAGCCTTACAATTGTTCTACGAGAGCAAGAAGAAGGCTTCCTTTCCTCCAATGATGGAGGGGATGATTCCGTCGAGGCTTTTGGTGATTTTCCACTGAGGCTTCTACGGCGGAGTTTTTTCCTTCTGATTGGGGTAGAAAAAAGCAATTTGAAAATATTATTCAAGAAATAATGCGTTGGTTGTAAAACGACAAAATATGCCCCAAAAAAAGCCCTTATTATTGGCAAAATATATTTTTTGTTTTAGTAGAATTAAAGATATATTTAAATACAGACGAAATCCACCAAAAACTCAAAATCGTCGATTTGAGGGTTACGATATTATACGAAGGATCTTTGCGATCAGTTATAATCTTATGATGAAAAAAAAAAAATGTTGCATGTACTGTAAGATCATAGTTCATTCCTAGAGAATAAAAGTCAAAAATGAATATTAGTAATGTTATTATCCTCCCATCAGTTTTGCACTGCATGTGGTACACCAACTTAACTACATCTGTTTATAGGCTGGGCCGGCTGATGGCCTGGCTGGGCGAGCAGAAGCGGAGGCGGCGGGCGTGGTGGGTACGCGGGCATTTTTGCCTCCGAGCTCTGTGAAGAGGTGCGAGGGCGGAGCCCTGCGCGGCGTGCCACCAGCGACAGGGCGTGGCCAAGGACTGCCGCCCCAGCCTAACCTCTAATAGAGGGGCATCCCTCCATTACCTACACCTTCTCCACAATACTGCCATTTTAAAATTTTATAGTTTTTTGTATTTTTCTCAATATATCTCACCCTGAATCGCTCTAACTCTAATAAAATTTCTATATTTCTTTTCTAAAATAGTTTTAGCATTGTGCGAATAAAAAACTTATCCCTACCACTTTCTCCATTACCTACTTTGTTTACAATTACTGCCATTTAACTATTTTTTTGTATTTCGTCTCATCTTTCTCTCATATTGTCTTTTTCCAAATCATGTATGTTAGTATCAGTAAATTTATTTTGTAAAAACTGTTATTTACTATTTTTGTCCTGTAATATCATGTTAATCCAGTCTGGAGATTCCCGTTACAGGGTAAAAGCGCCAACAGGGTCAATTAAATAAAAGTGATGAAGTTGTACCAATTATTTTTATATGTTGTTATTATATATCATTCTTTGTATAATACAAATATTGTTCAATTAGAAAAAGAAGTTTTTAAAATGTTTTATAACATCCTAACTGCAGATAGCAGGAAACAAGCTTGTATGCTGCTTGAAAGGGCTTATTGTTGTACTTTTCCATCGGCGAAGATTAGGCAAGATGAGAATACGGAATATTCCGTAAATGCGAACGCATTAATTATTATCTAAAAAAACTACTCACAAGTCCATGCTCAATATCGCTTGCACACATACAAAATTATAAATACGTGACAATGATTCATGAGTATTTCGTCACCACTGAATACCTACACATTCATTCGATTGTTCCATTACACAGTTCTGAAGATAACCAATTAAAATTGCTACTCAACAACGCAATATTTATGCGTTCTTTGAGCAAAGGCATGCAATCCCTTTTGAAGTGTTCTTTATTAAAGAAAATAAAACAATAACTTAAATAACAAAAAAAAATAACATAAATAAATGCAGGTCCCGAATAAACCGGCAATTTTGCCGTTTGGCATCAGGATGCATTAGCAAAAACTAAAGTTACAATAGAAAAACAACAAAAATAAAAAAGTTTCACAAAATATACATAAAAGGATAGAATAGTAGATAAAGCAAATGGAGAATCAATATATATAAATTATGGTACATCAATATAAAAAGTTCTATCTTCCAACCAAACCCATAGAATAGAAAACCATTTATGTTGCATTATTGCACGATTTATGCTTCCCAGGGCAACATACGGGGCAAATATCACCACCTGAATTAAGTATTCTACGAGTTTTCTGCTGGCGGTACTATTATCGGATTGGACAAATATTTATTTAACATGAGCCTAAATCTAATGTTTTTTAGATCTAGACATTTTTACCAACATGTGTATCAAACTATTTTGTAGGTATAAACTGAGATTAAATCCATTATGCAGAATAATAACAATTTTGATATTCAAACAGTGACTGAGAACTTGGATGTAGTTTGTAGAATCTATTTTGGTAGTACAATAATTTGCAATGGCATTAACTGGGTTTAAGAGTTCGCTTGTGTACACAACTTTTCCGCATTTACTAATTTCATACAGCGTTTCGTCTTATACATTTGATAATGTCCAAATAACACGAAACGCGAACACTGTTTACAGTCGTCACCATATTGTTAATTATATGTTTTAATCATATTATGTTTTACCTGTACATCTGTTTGTATCCCAAATAAAATAAAATAAAATAAAATATTCTAAATTTCTATTCGGCTGTTGGTTTTATTTGGCGTTCCGAAAAAAGTATCAATACGCCAAATGATATTATTAGGACGAATTTGTGATATAATTCGAACGTCCCGAATGATTTAAGAGACGGCTAAGAATAATATGTATTAAATTTTGAATAGGAACCTTAATTATTCTCTTTTGAACAGGAAGCGGATTAACTGCTCTCCTCTATGGCTGCGAATCGTGGTACCTAACCAGGGCCCAAAATGGCAGACTTCTGAGTGCAGAGAATAGGTGTCTTAGAAGAATATTAGGTGTGCGGTGGTTTGACTTTGTAAGGAACACAGCGACCCTCAGTATCTACTGTCATCCGGCTAAGGCGTTTTGGCTGTCTAGGCCATATTCTACGTATGCCTCCCGAGAGCCGCCACCATGCTTGCCTATTTTACAAGGCATCAGGTTCTCGGCGTCCTGGTCGTCCACTGTTGACAATTCGTCGGCAGATTGCGTCAAAGTTGCGGGACGTGGACTTGACTTGGGAGGATGCACGGGAGCTGTCGGCCGATCGCTTGGCCTGGAGGCAGTTTGTGGATTCCATATGCTCCACATAAGGAGCGGATATCCTCCTTGAGACCTCCGGATTCGCTCCTTGAGAAGATTCAATTTCGAGTCCCTCAACGAGCTAACCTCAAAGATCTAATTAAGTTTTTCACATTGACATTCCAAATACAAGCAATGCTAGAAACGCAACTATTCCGAGAACATTAAATTACCATAATACACATTTAGTTAGTATCGATATATTCCACTCTAGCCTAAACGTGTATCGGTCCCAAGCTATGCAACCTTCATTATTAATAATTTTTGATTGATTGAATTAGCTGTAAAATATTGGCATGCATTATTATAATAAAATCATGTATTCAATAATGTACTTTCTACTTTTATAGATTAATCATTCTTTATATTATGTACAGTACACTGTAAATATCTGTCAACAATATTATAAGTGGCTTATATTATTGTTAATAATTGGGCTTATTTTTATGTTTAGCTGTTGTTTTCTTAATAAAATAAGATTTAAAAAGAAAAATATATTTACGCATTTTTCGTGTCTCAGAGATTTAATAGATTTTCTAACCACACGGGTAATGTGAGTGCTTTACTTATTTATATTAATATTAAATTGTATTTGGAATATTTGTCATACATTATGTAGTAATGTTAAAATGGGTAATAAGTAAATAAATTATGTATTTAAAAACGTTAATTTATACAATTGGAAATTATGTGTTTGAACATTAGTAATCACTATTTTGGAGTTGTTATGTCTCTTGGAAGTTATTTGGCAAAAGTCCTAACAAAATGTATATGTACATCACAAGTACAAATATAATATATTCGCAGCACATAATATTTGGTAAGTCTGGAAAATCAGATACTACCTCAAGCTCTTCTCTAATCCAAGCCTAATGTGACATAAGGCACTGCAATAAAATTGCATTTGCTGCGTTAAATTATTTTTAAAGCATTTAAAAAATAAAAATCAACCAGTATATAAAATGGTAGATATTTTATATGGTAGGTACCCTTTATTCAATTATTTTTATTTTATTTTAAAACCTGGTACAACACATGTTATGTGTAACAGCTCGTGTCAAGATGCCCAGGTCCCCCTGGCTTTGTCGGGACAAGTCATCGAAAGGGTCGAGAGCTTCAAATACCTGGGAGCGTACATGACAGAAAACGCCAGAGTTCAGAAAGAACTAGGAGTGCGACAGTATGAAAGCTGTCTGGAAATCGGATGTTTACTCGGTTAAAACAAAATTCCGCCTTTATAACTCCTGCACCACACCTGTTCTCCTCTATGGCTGCAAATCGTGGCACCTAACCAGGGCCCAAGATAGCAGACTTCTGAGTGCAGAGAATAGGTTTCTTAGAAGAATTTTAGGTGTGCGGTGGTTTGACTTTGTAAGGAACACAGAGGTGAGGCAACGGACAACGGACACAGCAACCCTTGGTATCTACTGTCATCCGGCGAAGGCGTTTCGGCTGGCTAGGCCATATACTACGCATGCCTTTTCCCGTGGGCCTTAACCATGCGTGCCTGTTTTACAAGGCATCGGGTTCTCGGCGTCCTGGTCGTCCACTGTTGACAATTCGTCGGCAGTTTGCGTCAGAGCTGCGGGACGCGGACTTGACTTGGGAGGATGCACGGGAGCTGGCGACCGATCGCTTGGCCTGGAGGCAGTTTGTGGATTCCATATGCTCCACATAGGGGCGGATATGGTATGATGATGATATAAAATGATGCAGTTTTAAAATCAAAGTTAAATAAAAATGAAAAAAGTAATTGTTGCATTTTAATGTGGGTAGTACCTACAATTCGTGTGTTTATTTAAAACAAAACGACAGATATTGAAAGTATCAGATTTGTGATGTATATTATCTGTAAATTAAAATTAGCAGTGCAATTCTGTGAAGCATTTAGCGCATCCACAATATTGGAATGAACATATTTCTGAGGAATGTTCCACCGGAAATTGTAGGGTTCGATGCGTTGCACAGGCGTTATTTGAGCAATCTACCGGAATTTAATTATTATTACCTTAAAAACACATCAGTGTTTGCATGTTTTAGGATACTTTCACTTATAAAATACATAGTCGGGTGAATAATTTTTTATTTATCTAATGGCATTTGAAGAAAAACACAATATAATGGGATTTTGAAACATATGAATTTAACACAGAAACATGTGAATTTAACACATACAATTTCGACAAGGTTTTACAGGCTAATGAAATAATTTTTATTAAAATAAAAACATGTACAGTATAATTTGACACCTCAACAGAGACGAGAAATTTGGAAGGTAAATTGGGATATCTAGGGCGCTTACAAGGCCTATGACCCGTCATTGGCTGGGTTTAAGTGGCCACTTGATGTACTACAACATTCCCCATTTAAGTAGAAACCTCATGCTTAGCAATTTTCTCAATGGATGGCAGAGAGTGTTCACATGTGAAGCGTCGCGCCATTTTATTGTATATTGGCCGATATGGATATCAAATGCTAGGTGAAATGGGGAATGTTGTAGTACATCAAGTGGCCACTTAACCCAGCCAATGACAGGTCATAAGCCCTGTAAACGCCTAGATAACCCACATTCGTTTCCAGAGTTTCTCTGTCTCTGTTGGGATATCAATAATAAATATAAAATTATTTTAATAATTTTTTTTCCGGCCCGCCTAGATAATTTTTTTTTATATAAAAAACATAAAATATTTTTTATAAAACATTGACATAAAAAGTTTGCCCATCTCTGTCCTAGTCCTAGGAAGATTGAGTCAATTGACTCAATATCACCTTGTTAGAGGGATTAGGCAGAGAAAGACATGGCATGATCAAGTAAAACAAGTGCTTGAAAGTGGGCATGTAAAAAGTCGGAATAATCGACGCGCGTGCATGAGAAGATGTATGAATGTGGAGGAAGCAAGAGAAGTATGCCAGGACAGAGTGGTGTGGCGTTCTATCCTCTCTGCCTACCTCTTCGGAGAAATGGTGTGATGGTTAGTAAGTTAGTTATTTCTCTATTTCTATAATATCCAATGCACATTATTTTTAAACTAGCAATTATTTTATCGTAAATGTTGTTTTTGATAATGCGATCTGTTGCTCGATCACAGATCAGTACCGACTCGGTAATAAGCGACGTGATAACGATTTCTTACCCATTGATGTTTAACGTTTTCGCGATCACAATGGAACACGCGTTAAAAGTTATCGATCGGGATTATTAAACGAGCGCATACTAGTCGCGAGCCATTTCCCGAGATATATCTTATTCGCACATATATTCATTCAATCTTTATTATAATTTAGCGGGTTTTCGGCAAGCCAAATATTGAGAAAAGCAGTCGACATAATAAAAAATCCGACAAGCGCGATGATTTGACGTTTGACGTACGGCCGCGATATAGCGTAGATCGGCTCCGCTCGGCTCAGATCGTCAATGCTCGGCTCAGCGATCGCGGTATTGAACGGTATGTCATTGTGATCGCTCAAATCGTTAGCGTTAGCACGTGATTAGCACGTTTTTAACTACGTCGATAGTTATCTGTGATTGAGCTACAGAGAGAAATAATATGAATCATAATGGTAAATGGACAGAGTAAAAGTTGCACTGACCCAGAAACTCCGAGCCTTAAAAGCTTTGCAAACTTCGTGACGGCCGAGTGCATTGTTCGACTCACTTGGAAAGTTTTATTGAGGTACTTTTATCTGTAACTAATATTACTTACTTAAACCCTTTACGTTGGTACCACAAGCATTTTGGAGAACTGAAACCTCTTTCTTGATAGCTCAACGCCCTAATCACTTAAACTCTTCAAAATTACTAAGCAGGGTGATTAGCATAAACAAACTTTGAGATCGAATTGATCACTTTGTATGAAAAATCATTGCATACGAATCCTAACCGGTCAGCTTTAGTCAACTTCACCAGAGTTTAAACATATCCATTAGGGTTGGTTCGAAGATATTGCTTCATAGCAATAAGCCCGCCCTTGTACACTTATTATGTAATCGTTTCAAATAAATAAATATATGAAATTTGGGAGTCGAAAGGACCTGCAACCTTCAATCGACCACGTGACCACACGCAATAAGCTTAGTGATGAAGGCGACCCATATTCCAACGGCTAAAAGAAGTTTAAATGCAAATGTGCCTGGATGTAGAGGCCGAGGAAGGCCGAGAAAGACGTGGCGGACGAAGACTTGAAAGCGGACATGTGAAAAGTCGGAATAATCGGCGGGTGTGCATGAGAGAGATGTATGAATGTAGTGGAAGCGAGGGAAGTGTGTCAGGATGGAATGGTATTGCGTTCTATCCTCTCTGCTTACCCCTACGGGGAAACGGCGTGATGGTTAGTTGGTTTAGTAAATATAGTTTTTGTTTTCAATCTTGTACTATTGTTTTTAAGGATCCTAACCAGGTATAAACGTAACCTAGTTTAACCAGGTCTTAACCTAACCAAGTCTTAACCTAACCTAACCGGGTCTTAACCTAACCTAACTAGATCTTAACATTGGCAAGCAAAAACGTAATACATATAAAATAATTATGTGTGTTTTAAAAGAAGCACCGTATTTATTTTAATATTATTTAATGCAATAAATGCAATCATTCTTATCAATATGAATTGTAAAGAACGGAAGAATATTTTAAATAAAACTAAAAACATTTATTAATTATTATGATCTGACCGGTATTCGAACTCAAATCTCCTATGATAAGAAGATAGTGCCTTCACCGTTGGACTGAGAAGCGCGTATGAAATTGAAAACAGATTTCATGTAAGTAATTACCAACATAATGTAAGTATTGCATTTAATATAAAATTCGTTAATTTCAAGACGCGAATCCGACTACTTAGTATGTCTAATCAAGTGCTTTATCAAAGGAGAATTCCAACCGTGAAATTAATATTATAGCATTATAGTAATAATATCTTAATAAAAGTAATAATATTTGACATTTTAAATCGGCAGATACCTCAATTTCTCATCTTTAAAACGTCATAAAATAGATTGACACTGTCACTATTAAACCACACTCGAAGAGGAAGTTAGTGTTGATTTCGGATTTCCGCACAGTGTACGCGACAAGTGTAGCGGCGAACACACCGGCCGGCGCTTGGACTGCGACTGCGGGGGACAGATTAGAGAACGAGGCACGAGCGGCAGCTAGTTGCTCGGACTAGCCGCCATGACAGTCGCACAGTGGTCGACGGTTAACAAAAAAGGTGCTTCCTATCGCCCGCCCGCAACCCGAAATTAGACAATTAAAAAAAATGTTCATAATGGAGTTCTGGTACCAACCCTTATGTATGGCAGTGAAGCGCGTGGTGTTGGAAAAAAGAAGGCTGAAAGTAGACTGAATGCTGTTGAAGTGCGATCTATGTGTGGTAAGACTATGTATGATAGGTGTACAAATGTCGAAATTAGAGCAGAGTGCAAAGCTGAGATAAGCATTATCGACAAAATTAAGAAAGGTCTTTTACGATGCGATGGTTCGGTCATGTGGAGCGAATGGATGATGAAAGAGCGGCTAAAAAAATATATATGATGCGACTGTACCTGGATGTAGAAATCGAGGAAGGCCGAGAAAGACATGACATGATCAAGTAAAACAAGTGCTTGAAAGTGGGCATGAAAGAAGTCGGAATAATCGACGTACGTGCATGAGAAGATGTATGAATGTGGTGGAAGCAAGAGATGTGTGCCAGGACAGAGTGGTGTGGCGTGGCGTTCTATCCTCTCTGCCTACCCCTTCGGGGAAATGGTGTGATGGTTAGTTAGTTAGTTTAAAAATAATACATTCAATAGAACAAAAACAAATTGCTGAGAACTCCATGATATCTTATGTTAAAATCTAAAAACGATTTTCTTGGTTCTACGTGATTTTATTGTCAAGTTAGTGACAGTTGTTTCGCCTTGTAAGGGCATTATCAAACAGTTTGATAATGCCCTTACAAGGCGGAACAATTGTCACTAACTTGAAACCAGTGAATCTAATTAATATTTTAAATCGATTTTGTAGATTTTAATTTTTTTATTTGACCCATAGTTTTAGAGAAAATTGAATACGAATTTTTTGCAAATTGTTATCAAATTTTTATTTATTTAAAAATTAAATGTACAATTACATAGCAAGATATTATAAATATCATGCATTTAGTCCAATTTATTAATACTATTTATTTTTTTAATTTTATTTGATTCGGGATACAAACAGATGTACAGGTAAAACATAATATAATTAAAACTAGTCATTAACACCTCACTTAACAATTAATATACTCTCTCTTTTAATAATAAAAATAATATTTTTTAAATAAATTAAACCTACGTACATAAACTTAAATTTAACATAAGGATGCACCTACTGCTTTAAGTATTATTTGTAAGTTTTATACTTTCAGATAACGAACCCTAAAACAATATTTCATTTTTATTATTCGTGTATTTTTAAGGCCGCGGACCGGTAATTGGTAAAGCCTGGATTCGCGAAACAGAGCCATCCATCCCCGTATTCACGTCCGTGGACAATCCCCCAAGTATCTGGCAAGAGTTGGTATTAAAGACACACCTGACGGCCATCCATCCCCGTATTCACGTCCGTGGACAATCCCCCAAGTATCTGGCAAGAGTTGGTATTAAAGACACACCTGACGGCCATCCATCCCCGTATTCACGTCCGTGGACAATCCCCCAAGTATCTGGCAAGAGTTGGTATTAAAGACACACCTGACGGCCATCCATCCCCGTATTCACGTCCGTGGACAATCCCCCAAGTATCTGGCAAGAGTTGGTATTTAAAAAGCACGAAAAACAATATGTGGAGCAATTACTTAAAGGGGTTACAACTGAACATAATTATTACATCTATATTCACGATTTTTTTGCCAAAATCCGGACAGTTATATCACACTGCAATTTTTTGTGATAATTTCTTTGTAAAAATCACAAAAAGATACAACTCGACTTAAATCACTCAGGCACAGAATTTATTTAAAGTCTATTTAACAGAAATGTCCAATGTAATGTCATAAGCTATGTTAAGGTCATACACAAATGTGTGCCAGAGATTGAAGATATCAGTATCTCTGTTCCTTAATGTGTTTTATTTTTGTATATTGGTACAAAACCTTATTTTTTATAACGTTATGACATTTAATCTAATCAATCAGAAAACAAATATAATAAATATTTGGCTACCTGTATAAAATCTCCACAAAATCGATAGATCTGCAAAAAATCAATAAGATATGCGACGATAGAGATTATTAGTATGGCAACATTTATGGCAGTCCGACTGTGTATTCTATGGTCCGACTGTCGCGTTCTGCGCATGCCTACATACAGTAAACTGTGCCGTGTAAAGGTAAAATTCACACAAGTGTAGTTTTCTGAACAAGAATACAGAAGCACAGTAAACTGTCTCGTAAAAAGTGGGCTTTACGAAAGAAGATTGAGTAATTTATTGTTTTTGTTAAAAAATATATGTTTGTTGAACTTACATTATTTATAGGCTCTGCTTCGTCTCTGCAATCAATTATGTCACTTCTGAAATAATAAGTTTACAATAAATAAAAAATCAAATATATCTAAACCTTCAATTATGATAATTTATTTTACGTAGTCTTTTGGTTACTGCTTGTCATGGGCTTGTAATGGGTTTTAATATACATTATATACAAGGTGCGGCAAAACAGATAGTGCAGTTTTGAAGGGCTATTAAAAAAAACGGCTATTAAAAAAATGTGTATATAAATAGGATTACTACGTATGGTAAAACACCTATAACATATACGTAAGTCAAATATGTCTAAAGATATTAATCTTTTGCCTTGTTGACGACAATAATACTAATTATTATATTAATTAGTTTTGGAGGTTGACGCTGTTCGTTTATATTAAAAATTGGCACGACTTTATATTTTTTACGTTATGCCGCTTAATTTTCTTGTTGCCGTTTTGTTTATATTAGGTACATATCTATTTATAATTGATTTCATAGACTAAAATCTTTTTAGTAGAAAACTGATTTGACAATTATGTTTGGTGTAAACGAAAATGTAAAAATCGTATGGATTGATTAAATTTAATAATAGAAATTTTGTCACCTGTCATGAAGTTTCTGAATAACGGGTCGCTGCGCGGTGCTGTCGTGAATCCTCACTTCCCTGGGGTCTATTTCCCTGCATTCTGAGTTATCCCCTTCGACTAGTTCCCTCCCAGTTTTCCGGGAGAGAATTCTGTCCATCATGGGACTAAAGAGCTGGCCTGATGTTCCAAGAATGTCGTCTATGTCCATGTGTCGTGATATGAAAGGAGCCACATTTTTCTTGAGTTTTCCTGCCGATGAACGATTGCACTCTACGTCTTCGTAGGGTGATGTTCTTCCTGCATAGTTTCACAGTCAAGTGGTGTCTCTAGACCTTCTGGACTCCTGCGATCTCCAAGCGGCTCTTCATCTTCTCCATCTTGCAAGTTAAGAGGAAACCCTGGAGTGGATCCAATGCCGTTGCTGGTAATCTCAGCCACTTTGTTCGCTTTCTCTTCTTCCTTTTCAGAAGAAGACTCTGATTCGGATTCATCAGTAGAACGCTTTTCTATTCCCTCGGGTATATTCTGATTACTTGATAGCCACCAAGGTCGTTCTCCCGATTCGATATGTTTAATTCTTACCACGTTGAGTGTAAAATTATCTTCGCTTTTTGGATCTTCAGGGCTTTTTGGTGTTTTATCTATTTCAGCAGATTTTGGAATACTGTCACTTTTTAACCACCAGTCTTTTTCCCCGGAGTCAATATGACGAATTTTATAAACATTGTATTTATCAGATTGTTCACTGTCACTTGAACCTTTTCTACTAGGAGTTTTGACTTCGATACCTTCGGGAATGTTACCGTTGCTGTCAAGCCACCAAGGCTTCTCCCCAGATTCCTGCTTAACAATGTTGAATTTAAAACCATTAGTGTTAACATCTGCGGAATTTTTGTTAGTGGCGTTATTTTCTGCAGATTTTGAAGACGATTTTGCAATACTCCGTTTACTGTCACTATTTTTTTCACTAGAATCCATCCACCAAGCTCGTTCACCGGATTCTATATGTCGAATAATTTTTGGTTTTTCTACACTCTTACTATCCACATCTGTTGGGATTGAAGCTATGTTTGATGTATCTTGACTGTCTGAATCACAAGCATTGTCTGGCCAGTGACCTTTTTCTGAAGTATCTTGTCGCATTTTAAACAAATTAGTAACTGGGGCTAGTGCTCGCATAAGGAACGACTTAGCTTCCTCTGTTCTAGGTTGAGTATCACTTTTGCTAGATTTTGGACTAGGTGAGTGCTTGATAGATTTATCAACTGGTAAAGAAATATCATCTATAGAAGTTTTAGATGAAGCATCATATTTTATGTCATTATACAATGTTTGAGAATCACTAACTCTGTTTGTTTTTTCAACTTCTTCATCACTCGCCGAGTTGCTAGAACGAGTTGAGGTAGTGTCTATACTGTTTGTACGAGAAAGAGACACTGTCCGTGATCGTGCGTCTGAATTATCATTGGAATCACTCGAGATATTATGTTGAGAATCTAAACTTTCATTCGATTTTCTTATTTTCGAAAGAGTAGTACGCAGTTTTAGCTTGGTACCTATTTTACTCTTTTTTGTGGTGGGGGATTCGATATTGTTATCGGTTTCTCCGTCTTCGTTTTGTACTGATGATTCTGAATCCCCGGAACTAGTGGATAAACTTTTTTGTAATGTTTTTTTTTTAGTTTCTCCATCTTTAGATTTAACCTTGATTTTTTTCACAATTTTTTTACCGCTGGATTTAGGCGTTTTATTAATCGAAGAATTCGATTTGTTTAAACTACCTGATTCAGATTTAGGGACTTGAG
This sequence comes from Micrasema minimum, assembly GCA_022494985.1. Lineage (NCBI taxonomy): Eukaryota > Metazoa > Arthropoda > Insecta > Trichoptera > Brachycentridae > Micrasema > Micrasema minimum. The sequence continues at coordinate 14,011 of JAGVSP010001648.1, forward strand.
GAGGAAGTTGATCCAAACATCTTTCCGGAGATGACTGGGTACTGTGGCCATTTTGATGGAGCAGCTCAGGAGTTTTGGATTTCTCTTTAATATGTAAAACTTTAGGTGGGCTATCGTCACTTCTCGCCGTTGAAGAAGAGTCTGAAATCGCTATAGATAAGGTTGTGATTGGAGATGCAACTGGTAAAAATGAACTTTGAGTTCTAACAGGTGAGTCTCTCGGTTTTTCAGTAATTTCAGGTAATACTTTTGGTGGTGTCTCTGATTTAGAAATGATTACAACGGTGTCATTATTTTTAATAGATTCAGATGTTGGGTTAAAAGTTTTTTCTATTGTTGGACTACTTATATTTGAAGAATTATCTCTTGTAGATGAATATGAACTATATCTACCTGACGTATACCTGCTACTCGATACAGGAGAAGAATATCTGGAATCCATGTAAGAAGACCAAGGTGATGCCGATAGTCGTGTGCTCGCGTAACGAGATGTTCTGGTACTATCATCAAGTCGATCAGATTGCATTTCTTTGTCGACCGTTTCAGATCTTCGCTTTGGTCTACTTATTGTTTTTTCAATTGTCTTGGCCATATCAGCTCTTCGAGAACGGAGGTAAATCGAAGAGCTCGGTGGTGTTGGAGATGTGCCCCTAGTTACCACGGTCACGGATATCATGGACACAGTTTCACTATCAGAAGACTCATCTTCCGAACTACTTTCTTCTTTAGCGGGTACTTGAGGAATTTCATTTTTGTTTGTTTCAGTTTTTGCGCTAACATTTAATGTTTGTGGTTTTTCGCTGTCGATATCAATCACCTGAGCTGTCGGTTTAATTTCGGTTTCAGTTGTGCTATTTGCAACCGTCGATATTGGATGTGAGCTATATGGAGAAATGGGTTTATCGAGACAACTGCTACGGTATGTGCTGCCAAATCTACTTGGCGTTGTATATCTAGATGCAGTCGAAGATTCTGTTTTAGGTTCCTCTTTAACCAAAGGTCGACTATAAGTTGATGGCCTTTGGTAAAGTTTGAAGGAGGGGTAAGAGGATGGGCTATATGACGTGGACTTGCAACCTTTACTAGGAATGTCTTTTTCTTCGTTCGCGCCATTTTCGCGTATTTTATCTTTACTCGTTGCCTTGTTTTTGGTGATGTCTTCGTCGTAGTTTCTGTTTTGCGAACTAGTTCTACTATAGACTGGGCTGTGATCTCTGCTAGGGGATTTGACCGCATGGTTCACTGTCAACCTATTGTAGTTGTCGTTCTTGTCAGCTGCCTTACTCATGTATTTGTTCAAGACAGATAGTTTGTCGGTTTTGTCTTCAGTGTAGGAAGTGGGGTATCTGCTGGAGGCCGTGCTGGATGGTTCCCTCGTCCCAGACTTGTCTCTCGTGTATGAAGTGGAAGATGGTGTGTAAGTACTCCTGTAACTACTCGACCCAGGGAGCTGTACCGACTCGGTGTTGGTTTGTCCAAACTACTAGAAGCTCGAATACTTTCTTTAGCTGACGAGTCCGGCTTGCTGCGCGAATAGCTGCTGTCATACTGAAAATATCACAAATGGCTTAGTAACATGTACTTTTAAAAAATATTTCAAATTCAATCCCCGTGATAGGCAAGTAGTAATAACATATATTTATGGGTCAACAAAGTTTTAAAATGTGCAGTCAGTAGGTAGTTTACTTATCTAGAAAATAAATTACACTAGAAAATACTTTAATATAACTTTTTCTGGATCGTCAATAGAATTCACACACCAAATAAGTATTTTTAAAAAAACGAATCAGTCGGGGGCCTTCAAGTTATTGTTGATAGGCTAAATTGGCACTCCACGTGCATGGGTTTATAAAATCAACACTGGTAAAACCCATGTCATGTGTAACACCTTGTGTCAAGATGCCCAGAAATTGTCGCTTTGTCGGGACGAGTCATCGAAAGGGTCGAGAGCTTCAAATACCTGGGAGCGTACATGACAGAAAACGGCAGAGTTCAGAAAGAACTGGGAGTGCGGCTTGGAGTAGCGGGCGCCGCATTCAACAGTATGAAAGCTGTCTGGAGATCGGATGTTTACTCGGTTAAAACAAAATGTCCGCCTTTATAACTCCTGCATCACACTGTTCTCCTCTATGGCTGCGAATCGTGGCACCTAACCAGGCCCAAGATAGCAGACTTCTGAGTGCAGAGAATAGGTGTCTTAGAAGAAATTTTTAGGTGTGCGGTGGTTTGACTTTGTAAGGAACACAGAGGTGAGGCAACGGACACAGCAACCCTTGGTATCTACTGTCATCCGGCGAAGGCGTTTCGGCTGGCTAGGCCATATACTACGTATGCCTCCCGAGAGCCTTAACCATGCTTGCCTATTTTACAAGGCATCAGGTTCTCGGCGTCCTGGTCGTCCACTGTTGACAATTCGTCGGCAGTTTGCGTCAGAGCTGCGGGACGTGGACTTGACTTGGGAGGATGCACGGGAGCTGGCGGCCGATCGCATGGCCTGGAGGCAGAATATGCAATAATAGTCAATATAATATTATACAATACATGTAAACGTTATTTACCTCGCTACATAATAATATTAGTACTATCGGAAAATTTTATAAAAACATATTTCTATTAAAGTATAGTGAATAATTAAAGCACGAGATGGATGAAAAAAGGAGTAAGCTGTAGATAATAATATAATCAGAATACAAGTTAGTTAGAAAAAAAGCGAAGACATGTGTAGAAGTTTATTTTTTGTTTAAATAATTTTCACAAACCTTTTTAGCAACTGGTTCTTCAGATATTGTTTTTGATTTGGTATTAGGTTTTTCTTTCTGATTTGGTTCGTTTTTATTCCACGGAGCCTAGAAGTAATAAGTCTTACAGAAGCAAAGTCTATGATTATAACTATAACGCATTTGAATACATTAAAAGTATTTTTAAACGCAGGAGTTATTGAACCAAGTTGAAACAAGACAAAAATTATTCAGCCTTTAGCTGCTGTGCGTTACCCAGAAATTAAAGGTTATGTGTTTATTTCTGGCAACAATTATTTAAATGCTAATAGATTGAAAATGTCCTACGGTGAATATGTAATGCCAAGTCACTGACCATCCGATAATGTGTGACTCATTATTTAATGTAACACGAGCAAGGTACATTCATTATTTTATCTGTGAACCATAATACTTCTCTTCAAAATGTTAGAGGCCTCCGTAGCATAATGCCCAAGACGCTGAGCTCACGACACGGAGGTTCCGGGGTCGATTCCCGTGAGACTACAAAAATAAAATTAAGTTCCCTCCCTCTGTTATTGGGCCTCCTGGCCTGTCTTAAATTAATAAAACTATACAAGGTAGAAAGATCAAAGTTTATGAATTTTTTGATATATTTTTTCTACATTTTATTTAATTTCTTAATTACAACAAATAATAACAGCCAAATTTGCATCGATGCTATAAACCTTATATTAGTAATGTTTTCTTAAAGTAATATTTAAATAATGTATTATAGTTTTAAATGATGGTAGTGTAGGCCTTAAGTAAGCGTGTGATGTTATATTTCTACTTTGGAAGCACTTAATTTGTATTATATAAAACAGAGGATATTACTAAATACAATAATTATATTAGTGTAAGGGTAAATGAATCCAATAAATATTAATTAAAATTCCTGTATTGAATTATGGTGATTCTTTCAGATTTTTGCGAAATTTTAACAGTGCATTTTTGTTTCACAAATTAACCATAATCACGATCTTCATATTTCTTTCATAGAATTGAATGATCGTATGCATACACACAAACATGAGCCATTCACACCAACAAAATACAAATACATTCAAAGGTTCAGAAGTGAGCAAGCTCTAGATTATTTATATCTATTCATAAGTAGACGTCTTGTATTCTTTTTCTTCCGTTCGACTTCCGGCGGACTTCCATTCATAATATTTACATACTTAATGATCCTACACATGTGAATTAAATAAAGGTAATAAATACTCACGTAAGACCTTCGGTACGACATGTCTGCAGAATATTTACGTCTTGAAAATAGTAGTTATTAAATCTGTCGCGCCGTAACTTAATACGAGGATACAAACATTTGTGAATACAATAATTCGCCCCCAGTTCGCGTACCGCGTATTCTTTAATCGGAAAATCTATGGAATCTATGGAAAACTTTCCGGCTTTCCCAAGCTACATGCTGAACAGTTTACTCCAAACTCGTCCGGAACAGATGCAAATTATTAGATTTTAGTATTTGAAAATGAACTGATGTACTTTGACTATTGTTTGTGGTGATTGAATTAGTGCACGCGGTATATTAGAGTCAGTTTCGGCGTCGATACGAGGCGTCACTACGGAGGGCGCTCGCAGTCGGACTGGGAAGAGTATTCCGGAAGCTGCTTAACTTTAGGGCTGACACAATCAGAATATTTCTATCATTACCTATCAACTATCTACTTCTTATCTAACACGACTTTTTATCAGTGCGCTTATTTCAATTAGGTGATTTAACATAACTACGTATTTCCAAATGATTGCAAAAGATTTAGTCGAACGTGATGCGATCTCGGACTAATAGAAAACTTATAATAACTTGACGGAATCAATACTGAATCATTATTGAAAAAAACAGTACTTGAAAATCCACAATAGTCTAAGGACTTGAGCATAACATTTTAAGTAAAATAACTGCTTGTTCGTTTCAGATTTTTTATTATTTTGTTAAATTAATATAATTTATTTAATTTATTTATAATCCGAACTTAATTAATTACTAGAAGACGCTGAAGATGTCTCTCCAATTTTTATTTGTTTTATATTTTAACCAGTAAATCTTTTTTACAACATTTTGAATGTGTACAAATACTTACAGTAGACAAATAATACCCAGCCTATAACAAATCATAAAGCCCTGTAAATGCCTAGATAGTCTACATTCGTTTCCAGAGTTTCTCTGTCTCTGTTGGGATATCAATATTATCTAAATGGAAGAACCCTGAAGATGGTCTCTAAGTCGAAACAGATAGAAAAATACGGTATCACTAAAAAACAAAAGATAAATAGCGACCGTGAAAATCTACGCACATATTTAGATTTCACATCCGCACCCTAGGAGTATATGGGTTTCACAATCATCACCATCATCATTATACCATATACGCTCTTTACGCGGAGCATATGGATTCCACAAACTGCCTCCAAGCCAAGCGAGTCAGGTCCACGTCCACGTCCGGCAGCTATTACGCAAACTGCCGACGGATTGTCAACAGTGGACACCCAGGACGCTGAGGACCGGATGCCTTGTTAAATAGGCAAGCATGGGGCTCTCTGGATAGGTAGTGCATGGCTCTGTCAGCCTTTAGGATAACAGTTGATACCAAGGTCTGCTGCGTCTATTGGCTCATCTCTGTTTTCCTTTCAAAGTCAAATCACATAACACCTAATATTCTTCTGAGACACCTATTCTCAAAACTCTACTGTTTTGGACCCTCGTTAGGTTCCACGACTCGCAGTGGCTGTAGAGAACAGGTGTGATGCATACCCCTTTCGATGACTTGGCCCTTCTTTGAATAGGACGTTTATAAAACACACATAAATAATCAATCAAACTATTATATACTCGTATTTTTGTTCACTTTATTATACACATTATTATTATTGCATGTTTTATATTGGAATTAGATTAGAGCAAGTTTAAAATTGATATTCCTAAAAAAACTAAAACCAATAAAAATTCATACGCGGTGAACGTTTTGACAGCTCAACTCATATTAAGAATATTGAATTCACCATTGAAAAAGTACTTATGTAATGATTTTTTTCTTTTAAGTTCTGATTTATCGGTCGACAGTGGGTAAAAAAAAAAAATATAAAAAGTATTTGGATTGGAAATTGAATCCAAAGTTATGCGTTATTGTATTTTGTGTTTTTCAATATCCTACTGCTTACCGTTTGATAGCGATTTGAGTTTGAACCAAGATTTATATGTATTTATATTTATTTATATATATCAGACGATGCCGTGTGCATTTCAAGTTAAAAATTCTACATTGGTCCTAAAAGTAACATTTGAAACGAAGTATCTAATTAATTTGACGTCTTTACGGCTTACCTAGAACTAGTATTCAGGTCCCTGCGACTTACCCTTTGGGAGAAGATGTTGGGACGAACAGACAGATACATGTATTTTGTGGAATATGGTAGAGATGTTTACTCAGTCAACATAAAATGCTGCATTTTGAAAGCCTGCATCACATCTGTTTTCCTCAAGACTGATTGTCATGGCGAAACAGCAGACTTCTGGGTTTTGAGAAGGTTTTCAGAAGAATATCTGGGTGTTGGTCTTGCTTTGTAAGAAACACAGAGGTCAGGTAACGGGCACAGCAACCCTTGATTTTACTGTCATCCAGCTAAAGCGTTTAGGCTGGCTGAGCCATATTCTACGAAAGCCTAAACCATATTTTACAAGGCATTAGGTTTTCCGTTTCCTGGATGTCCACTGCAGATAATAATCCGTCGGCACCTTGCGTCAGAGTTCCTAGAGGATGCCAGGGAACTGAAGGCTGATCGCTTGGTTTGGAGGCAGTTTGTGAAACCCACAGCATCAGGTTCTCGGCGTCCCTGACGTCCGCTGTTGACAATCCGTCGGCAGTTTGGTCAGAGCTGCGGGACGTGGACTTGGCCTGGGAGGATGCGCGGGAACTGGCGGCCGTTCGCTTGGCTTGGAGGCAGTTTGTGGAATCCATATGCTCCACACAGGGAGCGGATATGGTACAATGATGATGGTGATGATTGTGGAACCCATATACTCCTAGGGTGCGGATGTGAAATCTAATTATGTGCGTAGATTTTCACGGTCGCTATTTATCTGCCGTTTTTTTAGTGATACCGTGTTTTACTATCTTCAGGGTTCTTCCATTTAGATATTATTGTTATCCCAACAGAGACAGAGAAACTCTGGAAACGAATGTGGATTATCTAGGCGTTTACAGGGCTTATGACTTGTCATTGGCTGGGTTAAGTGGCCACTTGATGTACTACAAGATTCCCCATTCCGCCCATCATCTGATAACCATGTATGACAAATTTTTGTAACTACTATATATATTGAAGTCGTCTTCGTCGTTCCGTATTTGCTGGCGGCACTTTTAATAAATCAAGAGTAGGTACCTACTTCATTTTAATCCCATCTGGAATTAAACTCAGTAAGGAGACAGTCAAAAATAATATATTCACTTTTTTATTCATTTATCTTGTTTGAAATTACGTACATGTTTATTGTTTGTATCCTTTTATCTGTATTTATTTATTTATTTCTGGATGATTTCTTAAGCGCTATTTTGGCGAGAAATTTTGCCTCAAGAGCGCTGTACAATAAAGAAACTAGATCACAACACGTCTTGCAGCTATCAAGCGTACGGACGGTTGGGTCCTACAGTAGTTGAAACAGATTTTAACACATGATAAAAAAAAATATTTTAAAGTTAATTTACATACATAGATTGTTATGATGGATTTTGTGTAAACGGATATAGCTTTGTAGGGAGATAGACTCTTGTCTTGCAGCTACTGAGCGCATGGACGATGGATTCTACCCCCCTTTACAAAATTTTAATTGTTAAAAATAGGCTTGCACTCCCCACCGCAAGGTTTGGAATTCATTTTTTATTATTATCATTGTTAATTTATGTCTTTATTTAATCTACAGAGAATACAGTATTATTTGATTTTTCTCATCCCTGAGCGCCCACGTGATCCCCCCCCCCTCCACCCGGCCATAAAGTCCGGCCCGAAATAAATTTGGTGAAGTTTCGTCTTCGTTAACCGAACATACGAACCGCTTCCGTAGACAACTCCCAAAACACATTCGGATATCACAATACAATCATTATTATCTTCCGAACAGTATTCGCACTGGTGCGTAGGGCGCTGCACTGCGCACTGGTGCGCCGCGTGTCTTGGGACTTAAGAGGACAATAGGGTTGTTCCCGATAGCATGAATATCCTTGAAAACGTTATAAATATTTCAAGTTTATTTTTACAATTCCAACGATATAAAACACAATGATCAAAAATGTTGTTTTCATTTAAAAATTTATGTTTTAAAAACACGAAATTACGAGTGACTTTTAACGTCCGTTATTGGCTAATGACGTCATACCCGTCCATTATAAAAGGCGGGAAATTCATTACGAAGTGAGCGCTCATATTGATGTGACGTCACGCCGCATGCGCGCCAAATGGAGAATTTTGCGAGCGATTTAAAAAAGTTCTATTTCAAACCGCGATAGAAAATTCATATGACATCGTAAAAATTTTAAAAAAATCCCTTGATATTGTTATTTTTCAATCATTTTTTTTAAAATAAAAAATAGAAAATCGGAAAGAACCCAATTGGAAGAACTAAATTTCTGCCCAAATGAAAGAATGAAAAAGAGATACATTCAGCTAATGGCGAAACTATCGCCCTAACATAAAAATAATTTTATTTAAATTGTGAATACCTCCGTGTCACCCATATACACCGTGTTCTACGATGAGACCGCAAAACTCCGAAAGGTGATTATTTATATTAAAAAATATTAATAAAAACTCACGTGTGTAATACTGACTTAAATGTTTGTACTAGAAATCTCATATTTTTAAAATATAGACCGAAGATTTAGATTTCAAATTTGAATTTAACTGACTGTGGTCCCCCCCCCCCCGCCTCACCGCCTCTCACTACCGCACCAACACTAACATTTCAAACAGAAGTATATTACAAGCGTCGTTTTGTATCGTGAAACACGGTGTATATTAACCCTCGCCTTGCTGTGATCTCACTAAATAATTAATATCTCCGTAAATAATCAAAATATAACACTGGCATTTTCGTTAATCTTCAATCAAACCCTTTTACACCGGAAAAAAAATATTTGCATATAAGAATTGTAGGTATTAACTTAAAAAATATTTTTTACCTGCAATTTCATATGAACATCGTGTATTTTGCCGTAAACCGAGGACTTTATGATTTTTTTTAAAAACTGAAAATTGTGACAAAAAAATAGTTTCAGCTTTAAAAAAACTGAAAATTGTGTGAGAAAAAAATAAATAAAATTTGAGCTTAGATTAAAAAGTCATATTACACAATCGTATCCAAATACGATGAAGATTCACCAGTTTTCGGATTGTACCTAGAGTTTTGTTACACACCTTGTATTAATTTTTGTTTTGAATATTTCAAAATAAAATTATTGAAAGAAATTTTAAATATTATCAGTTTTATTAAGTTGAATGATAACTTACAAAGAAAGTACGAATACCTACATATATATTGAAAAACATATAAATTGTGCTACCCTTGGCTTTCATACATACTTTGTATTTTCGATGCTTGTTAATTACTCAGTTTTATTATGTTATAAACGTAGATTCACGTAATTTTTAATTACACAGTACAGTAAATAAGCAAATGGGCCAGGTTTAGATATTGATTCCTTACCTCGAGTAGGTAACTGCAATACTACTTCACTTTACACCAATTTGAAAATATTACAATGTTAGCTATTCAAAAGAAACACGAAACATCCCCACAAAAAATGTAGGTAAATAGTTCCAGCGTTTGTAAGGAAAAATACTAGGTACATAGGTTGTGCATAAATTACAGACGTAGCATACTTACAAGTCTAGCTATAGGCGAAAATGCAGCATGTTAAGTTTTGTTACATATATCCATCCAATATTTTTCTACAATAATTATTGTACGTAGATAGATAGGTGCATAATATTATAAGAAATTTAATTATCATGTCTTATTTGTAATATTTCTATAGATAATAATAAAAAATTGATAACTGGTCATTGATAACTTGCAAAAATACTCAGACACCCAAACAACATGAATTTGTAGAAAACTAAACGCGAAACTCCAATAGCGTGAGTCTAGCGTCTTAGTCACTATACAGGTTGCGGCAAAACAGACAGTGTGGTTTTGAAGGGCTATTAAAAAAAACGGCGCAACTTACAGAAATGAGATTTTTTTAATACATCATGCCGTTTTACGCATCAAGTCTTGAAGACGATATCAGAAAGACGATACATTGATGAAGGCGATTTCTGAAGTTTTCGGCTGCATTTTGGCACATTTCGATGGGCATAGCGATGATTTCCTCCCGAATTCGATCCTTAAGTTCTTCCAAGGTGTGAGTCCGATGTTCAAAAACTTTTTCCTTGAGATAACCCCACAGGAGAAAGTCGGAAGTGCTTAAATCAGGTGAACGCGCGAGCCAAGTCACCCCTCAGAGAGACGAGGCGCGCAGGGAACATCTGTCGCAGTTTTTTCATCAAAACTCGAGCAGTATGGGTCATAGCACCGTCCTGTTGATACCAGATATCTCTCAGATCTGTTTTTGCCATTAGTTTTTCCAATTGAGGTTCAAAAAAAATTCCAACATAGAAACATAACGTTGAGCGTTGACAGTCATGATTTGTCCATTCTCCTCGAAAAAATATGCCCGAATCACCCCAAATTTGGAAATCGCACACCACACAGTCACTTTTGGGGAGTGAAGAGGTCTCCTGTGAAGTTACCTTGGGTTATTTTCAGCCCAGTGCCGAAAATTTTGTTTATTCACAGCTCCATAGAGATGAAAGTGGGCCTCGTCACTAATGAAAAAATCGCCATCACAATGTATCGCTGCTGGGGGCCATCATCTTTCTGATTTCATCTTCAAGATTTGACGTAAAACGGCATGATGTACCAAATAAATATCATTTCTAAGAATTGCACCGTTTACCATTTAAAACTGCACTGTCTGTTTTGCCCCACCTGGTACCACAGCTCTGACGAAGAAGATTACTATCATTTAACACGTTATAAAACTTAACATTTGTTTAGTTTATAAGCATGGGCAGGTAAAAGTTTTGTTGGTCCGTAGCAAGGCTGTGGTATCGTAATTTCTCCTTTTCAGCTGAGTATAAGAAGCGCAGTTCATGTCCTCACACACTTGCTCCAGCTACTCTCGTCAGGGGCGCCCTCTACAATTTGTCCCCACGGCCATTCCTTCTATAATGTCACGCACGAGACTAATGTGGCCGACCCATTGGGTTCGCCTCTCACTGATAGTTTTGATATGATGCCTTCCTCCCTAGATTCTTCTGAGACCCTCGTCATTTGTGATGTAGACTCTCCACGTGATTCCTAATAACGTCCTTCTGTAACACAGTTTATATTATGCTCTGAAATTATAATTTGCAGAAATGAAGGCGAGCCGAACACCTGTAAATATTGCAGTCATCGTGTGTGGGTATCTGGGTATCTGGGTATACTAGATATGTTTAGTAAATACTATTTGCACCAAATCGGCCAGTATGTTATGGATAGTAGATTTTACTTGTGGCCTTGTGCCTAATTATTGAGAAAATGTGGGAAAAGTTAGAAACGATGAAACGTATACTACCGTGTAGACATTTTCAGCTACACAAATATACAAATACATTGTTATGGTTAGGTACATAATATAATAATACATTTCTGTAATTTACGCGTCTGGCAATTGAATTGGCCGTTTATACCAGGCAATATTTAGGCTCAATTGAATAACATGTAACAAATGATCAAGATTCACTGCACTTGGTGTATTTACGCTGTGCCCTATGCACCTATGACTTAACTTCACTTGGAAACTTTGGCCCTGCAATTTGCTTATGCATTTGCAACAGCAAGAATTTAAAGTCCTGCATAAAATAGCGTGACTGACAGAGAGTCCCCAAGGACTCTATAACAGTCGCGGGTGGAGGTGGGACGATCCCTCAGTGCCCTATGCACCGCACTATTGGGTGCGGATAAAGGAAAGTAGTAGGTAGTAATGTAGTTAATAATGTTTGTATTTTCACGTATTTAGTTCACCTTATACCTGCTCTATACATAGACTGCTCCCAAGCTGAGCGATCGGCTTCTGAAAAGAAGTGCGAAAGTCGTCTTCCAAGTCATATCCACGGTCCACGTCCCGTAGTTTTACAATGAACTGTAGCTCAGGGCGTGGAATCTACAAATTGCGTCAAAATATTGCTTCGCCTAAACGACCGGTTAAATTTTGTTTGGGAACGAATAACAATATTATAATCTCCTAAAATATCATTTGCACCGAAAGTGTGGAAAACGATAAGAATGTCGTAAATGAGGACTTCGCTTTTTGTATAGAATGTATATTGTGATATAAGCTTTATGGCTGTTAATAAATATGTTTCAGGAGAAGCCTTATATAATTTTATGTCCAATCTCTGAAATTGAATGTCCCACCTACATAAGTATCACCTACTATCGAAGTGCATTTTAATTTGCAACTGCGTCACAGCTTGCAAACAATTTTATTCCAAATTCCGTTTTATTTATTTATTTATTTAATTCCAGGTAACTCTACAATGTGACAATATCTATCATTTTACATATTATCATAATAATTACATACACGGTTCTATTGCACATCAATTACAGAATTACACAGCATTATAATACTCGTATACAATTTACAGGTTTAAAAAAGAGAGACACAACTATAAAAATGTATGTTTTTCTCAACGCCTGCGCCTGTGTACAGTTTCACATGATAGAAAACAATGTTATTTGATGTAAATAGAGTTAATAGCACATTTTTTAAATTTGAGCAGTAAGGAATTTTGAAGTATATTTTTATTTTTTTTTTGTTCGTAGTATTATATATTTCTGCTTGTGCTTTACCTATAGTTTAAACAAATTATCATCATCATCATTTTACCATATCCGCTCCCCGTGTGGAGCATGTGGATTCCATAAACTGTTTCCAAGCTCGAAACCACCAGTTCCCGTGCATCCTCCCAAGTCAAGTCCATGTCCCGCAGCTCTGACGCAAACTGCCAACGGATTGCAACAGTGGACGTCCAGGACGCCAAACTGATGCTCTCGGGAGGCATACATAGTATTTGGCCTAGCCAGCCGAAACGCCTTCTCCGGATGACTGTAGATACTAAGGGTTGCTGCGTGCGTTGCTTTTTTAAGCTCAGATTAAAAAGTCATGTTATTACACAATCGTCTTCAAATACGATGTAGATTCACCAGTTTTCGGGTTGTACTACGAGTTTTGTTACACCCTGTATATGTATCAATAGTATCCCGTATTTTTTTTCATACAATACACCTTTTCAATGAAAAAACTTAAAATCCAGTAGGTGACAGTTACTTTCTTATTTATTTATTCTTAAAATAGTTCATACCTAATTACGTAGGTCCTAATATTAACAATTATTAGTTTGTAAAAATGTATGGCAAAACCTTTAACATAATAATAATAATCTAATATTTATTTTTGAACAACATTTTGAATGAATACAAATACTTGTAGACAAATTACTGGATTATACCATGCTGGGCTGATATCAGATATTATTGATATCTCAACAACAGAGACAGAGAAGCTCTGGAAACGAATGTGGGTTATTTAGGCGTTTACAGGGCTTATGACCTGTCATTGGCTGGTTTAAGTGGCCACTTGACGTAATTACAACATTCCCCATTCCGCCTGTCATCTGACATCTGACAACCATGTATGACAAATTTTTGAAACTTGTATATATCTTAGGTGTAAAGAACTATCCGCTTGCGAGTTGTTATTTCGACAGATTTTCGAATTACTGACATCTATTGAGAATAAGTTAAAGTATTTTTTTAAAATTTGTCATACATGGTTGTCAGATGTCAGATGACAGGCGGAATGGGGAATGTTGTAATTACGTCAAGTGGCCACTAACCCAGCCAATGACAGGTCATAAGCCTGTAAACGCCTAGATAACCCACATTCGTTTCCAGAGCTTCTCTGTCTCTGTTGAGATATCAATAATATCTAATATGTATTTATTTATATTAACATATTTTCTTAATTTAGACTTAAATAAAAACACATTTTTTTCTTTTTTTATATCTTCCGGAATTCCTTCATACATTTTTACTGCTTGGTGCATCAAGGAATTTTGCGACTTAGCTTTTTTCGAAATGGTAGCCTTAGTTGATTTTTATTTATAGTTTCATGGCCATGTTCATTTTTATTAATGTATAATTTTTTGTCAACTCTCATAAGGAATAACCGTTTATAATTTTATATACAAAATATATATACAAAAACCATTGCATTCATAAATATCAATTGTGAAACTATATATTTGTATATATTTGTTTCTTTTAACATGAATCTTATCCTGGTATTCGCATTGCCTTATTTTGTAGCACCGTGAGTTTTTTTATAATCTTCTTCAGTAGCTAAAAATAAAATACCTACTACTGCAGTAATTTATATGGGGCACAATGATCGCATTATATATTAATCTGCAGGAATCCGCATTAATAAATCTTCGAATTCTTCCCAGAAGTGAAACTTTCTTGTCTATTTTTAGAACATGCCTAGTATAATAGAAGAAAGGAACGAGGATTAATTTATATCTCCTATCAAACATCAGGCTCCGGATCCTGATACTCGTACAACTGGTTTCTGATAAATGCATTGTTGGGATATGTAGAGACCAATCCATGGCTGGTTAATAATATTTATGTATATACTCAGTAACCCTAACTTATTGACCTAGATACTAGATACTAAATATACCTCTGTAGTATATGAAAATACATTAATATATCCGTATTGTAACACGAACGCCATCTTCAGGGAGATTTTCTAAACCTTTTATCTAAGATTGTCATATATAATAATAATGGTGTAAAAATGCATATTTTAAACCCAAAGTAACGTACGTATTTGATGGAGCTTATGGACATAGGATTTAAAAATATGTACGTAGTTTCTTGGCATTCTGTATTAATTCTTAATTTTCATACTTAATGTTTTTATAACCCGGGTTGAAAAAATCTCACTGAATAATTAACATCTACGTAAATATAAAAAAATATAACATTGGCATTTTTGCTAATCTTCAATCTAACCTTTTTACACAGAAAAATAAATATTTGACACATTTTTTTATTTTTTATTTTTATTTTGGTTTTGGGACACATACAGTTACAATATGAAAATAATACAGAAATAACAATAATAAAAAATAAAACCAATAAGTGTGTCTTGTAGGTGTAGGGATGTTTGAGCGACACATATAAGAATTGTAGATTTAAAGATTTAAAAAATATTTCTTACCTGCAAGTTTCAGAAAATTTCATACGAGTATCGTGTATTTTGCAGTAAACGGAGGACTATATTGTTTTTTTTTTTTTTAAATGCGTGTTTCAGCTTTAAAAAAAATTAAAATGAGTTATTATGACAGACAGAGATACTAACTACACACTGATAAAAAAAAATAATGAAAAAAAAAAGAGTCCTGAATCTACATTATGTATGGTTAACCCGAGGTAACATCACCGGATGCCGTGGATCGTTTCAAACACAGTACTTTGAGGGTTAAATGATCAAAATACACTGCACTTGGTTTACCAACGAATTGTGATGAAAGCTAACAGCAAAATAAAAATAAAATCAATTAAAGAGCACATCAAATTCTATGGAATTAGCTGCCAGTTTGATTACTTTTCCAATAACTCCATTTTGCAAGGACCTATCATTGTCCTAACTAAACACTACATTTTTCCAGCTTTGGTAAGCCAAAGTGAACGTTTGTTGAGTGGAAGCATTATTGAGTTCGATCTGAGATTAGCAATATCAGATTATTTATCAGCACTATTTTTTCTTCTTTTCAGCACTGTTTTTCAAACAGTGTACCACTAAATTTTTAAATGTACATTTTTTACTAGTAATAAAAATTCATACCTACTTAAACCTTTTCATTACATTTTTCATTTTTAGGCCCATGCTTAGACACCAACCTGTCCTGTTGCTCGATCACAAATCAGTACCGACTCGGTAATAAGCGACGTGATAACGATTTCTTACCCATGAACGTTTTCGCGATCACAATGGAACACGCGTTAAAAGTTATCGATCGGGATTATTAAACGAGCGCATACTAGTCGCGAGCCATTTCCCGAGATATATCTTATTCGCACAAATCTTCATTCAATCTTTATTATAATTAAGCCGTTTTTCGGCAAGCCAAATATTGAGAAAAGCAGTCGACATAATAAAAAATCCGACAAGCGCGATGATTTGACGTTTGACGTATGGCTGCGATATAGCGTAGATCGGCTCCGCTCGGCTCAGATCGTCAATGCTCGGATCAGCGATCGCGGTATTGAACGGTATGTCATTGTGATCGCTCAAATCGTTAGCGTTAGCACGTGATTAGCACGTTTTTAACTACGTCGATAGTTATCTGTGATTGAGCTACTGTCCTGCTTCGAGGAGTCAAATTTTCAACAGATTTTTTCAATGTTTTATTTTTGGAAATATTTATAAATTCTTATTTTTTAAAACATATTATATAAAAAAGAATTTATGAACAAAATTAGTGCGTTAATCCAACAGCGTTGTTTATAATAATGACATAATTTTAAACCTGTTTTAATCCTCCTCTGAAAACTACCAACTACCTAATGAAAAAGCAGCCAACATTTAAAATTTAAATGGATGAAATGTCTGTAAAAACGCTATTGTTATTTTTCATTTCATTAGAAACGATGTTAGAGAGGCCAGCAGAAATCCGTTTTCAATAATGAAAAGTGATTTCTGAAAACTCAATCATTCGGATCGGAATTTTCTCATCTTTTTGAAGTCCATCTGCCGGCCAGTATTGAAAACTTTATCCAATAATCAAACCACTTTAAAAATAAAAATTAAGTTATCATTTAGTATCAAGTTTGCCACATAGATGGCAGTTTAGAATACAATTGATTATTCTGAACATAAAAGTGATAGGTATATATTTTATATTATAGGTAGGTCTGGTATGTGATGGAAAATATATTTCATGTGTTGCTTTTACAACAAGGATTTTATACAAATATGGGTTATGTGTTTGTTACAAAAAATATTTCATATTCTATATTCTGGACTGACACCGAAGCATAAGACTGATCATCTTATCGTCGTGTAAAAAATATTAAGATTCGCTGCACTTGTTGTACCAATGCAGTGTCCTATGCACCAGTAGGTGCGGACAAAGGAAAATAGTAGTAGTTATAAAAGGCGAGGTTATTAGCCGGCGATAAGCAAAAATAAATAGAATTATTTTCGTACCTACTTATTTTATTTGACTATGCCTATGTGTTTAAATCAACGGTCTCTTATTGAGAAAAAAATATGTGGGTAAATAAAAAGTGTGCAAAGTTGTCACTTTCACGATTCTTTGGGACTCTTTCAGATATTTTTTATAATCGTATCTACCTCCGGTACGTATTTTACCTCCAGGAGCTCAATCACAGATAACTATCGACGTAGTTAAAAACGTGCTAACCACGTGCTAACGCTAACGATTTGACCGATCACAATGAACATACGTTCCATACCACGTTCGCCGAGCCGAGCATTGCCGAAGCAACGTTCGGAGATGTTCGGCACGCGATATCGCGCCCGAACGTCAAACGTCAAATCAACGCGCTTGTCGGATTGTTTTATTATGTCGACTGCTTTTCTCAATATTTGGCTTGCCGAAAACCGGCTAAATGCAATACGGCACTCGAGAAAGATTGAATGAAGATATGTGCGAATAAGATATATCTCGGGAAATGGCTCGCGACTAGAAGCGCTCGTTTAATAATCCCGATCGATAACTTTTAACGCGTGTTCCATTGTGATCGCGAAAACGTTAAACATCCATAGGTAAGAAATCGTTATCACGTCGCTTATTACCGAGTCGATAGTGATCTGTGATCGAGCAACAGGATTTTCTGTAGTGACTGGCCACTTTGTATAATATTATGTCCTTCACACCAAAAAAAATTGAGAGAGTATCCAATATCCAGAAAAATGTGACTAGATTGGCTGACTGGGAGTCTGCTTGCCAGGATTGAAGGCAGTGAAAAAAACTTATTTTACGACGAACCTGTATGAAGAAGAAGCTTTTTTTAGCGCGGAGATGCTTAGGGTACCAGAACTTAATTATTAGGCAGATAAATTACCTCTAACGACACCTTTGTCCTCTGCCTCTGGGTGGGAACATTTTGCTTTCAAAAAAATACTCATTGGATCACAATGACCCATATATATAAATAAAATACATTACACTCGAACAATCGAAATCAAAATTGCAAATATTTGAAAAGACGCGTCAAAAAGTCACTTTGTTATTTTAGTGGTTGAATTTTATTAACGTTTGGAACTTGGCCTTTCTCTTCGGTGTCTGAAAATAACAGCTGATTACTTGAACAGTGGAGATGTAATAATAAGAGTTAGGAAGTACAAACATAATGTATTTTCGTCTTGGTCTATTTTCATGGTTCCATTTGGACTGAGTCAGGTATCGGGGACTTACTCTCAACATTATTATAAAAATAAACACAAATATATTGTCAATAAAAATAATATTCTCAGGCAAACAAAACATCCTTTTTTAACGAGTACCTATTTGTTTTTTAAACAAATTCTCGGCTTATATTCTATTTTGCATGAAAAATATTATATTTTCCTGAGATTTCGACGTAAGTGGTTTATTTCAGAACGCATTTATTCAAAGTCAAAAGTCTGATCTGAAAGCTTTTGAAAAACTTTCAGCGCCTTTCAAGACTTACTGGACTTTATTGAGAAGTTTTCTTAAAAAAAAAAAAAAACATGTGTGCAGTTCACACCAGTTGAACCTTAATAAAACTAAGCTGAGAGAGAATGATAAATGCAGTATCAGGAGTGGGATAATTATAGGATTTATTTATTATAAATATTGGTACCCAGTTGATAATTTTTTTTCATTTTATTATTCATGATCCATGTCTTCAATTTCTACAAGTGATTGAGACAAAAGTTTTTGTTTCGATTTTATCAATATATCTGTGAAATACCGCGTCAATTACTGTTTTTGATACCCTAATCCGTAAAATTTATCTTGTTTATTCATGTTTTCGAAGTCATAGCTTCATTATTTGGAACCCAATATGGAATTGATTAATTCCATTCTGCATTACTCAGAAGTAGAAAATGGAATTAATATATTCCCTTTTACATTACTCGGAATCATAAGTGGAATCAATTCATTCTTTACTGCATAGAAGGCGACCAATTTGTAATGAGTTCTGAATAGATTCTCCTGGAACCAATTCTATTTTTCACAACTGGGCAGGCGCACACACATACATTACAAACTTACTACATGCATGCGCACAAACGCTTGGTAGACAAGAGTGTGGAGGCTACGAAGCACCGCACAAAGAGAAGACGAAGATAATAGGAAACGCTATACAACTGTGTTCTATCTCATTCTCTCGCAGGCTAAATCCCATAGATCTATATGTTTTGTCTCTTTTTAGTGTCGCTTTTTCGTTTCATAGAGTTTCAAATCCCTCCCAACGATTCTAAAGAAGTTTCTTGGAAATAACTATGCCAGAAAGAGGGAAACAGTATTTTACCTGCGGTTTCTAATTCGGAGTCCGTGACTTTACCACTAGACGGCGACTTATGTATCTCGTGATATATACCCAAAAACCTTAGCAATATTGTTTAGCGATAAACCTATGTATTATTAAAATTAGGATTTTTGTTTTTTTTATCCCATGCAATGCAGTGCCCTACGCTCCATTGGGTACGGATGAGGGAAAGTAGTACAGGGTGGCCCAGAAAGACCGAAGTGGTACTGGAAAAAATTGCATAGTCAAGTCGTTGCTGGTAATCTGTCGGCTTCAATTCTTGGACAAGTTGAATTTTGTATGGAAACATTGTTATTGTATGCAAAATTCGCTGCAGCGCGACCCTCTTGAGAGGTCAAGTTTGTGTCGAACGTCTCCTGGTTGATGTTTTGCAACCAGTTGCTCGATCACAGATCACTACCGACTCGGTTATAAGCGACGTGATAACGATTTCTTACCCATGGATGTTTAACGTTTTCGCGATCACAATGGAACACGCGTTAAAAGTTATCGATCGGGATTATTAACCGAGCGCTTCTAGTCGCGAGCCATTTTCCCGAGATATATCTTATTCGCACATATATCTTCATTCAATCTTTCTCGAGTGCCGTATTGCATTTAGCCGGTTTTCGGCAAGCCAAATATTGAGAAAAGCAGTCGACATAATAAAAAATCCGACAAGCGCGATGATTTGACGTTTTGACGTTTAGCCGCGATATCGCGTGCATCGGCTCCGGTCGGCTCAGATCGTCAATGCTCGGCTCGGCTCGGCGATCGCGGTATTGAACGGTATGTAATTGTGATCGCTCAAATCGTTAGCGTTAGCACGTGATTAGCACGTTTTTAACTACGTCGATAGTTATCTGTGATTGAGCTACAGACGGTTTATTTTTGACTGAGAGGGTGCAACCTGCACATTAAATTGACGACGGTATGCACGGTAAGTCAACACAATGGACCGTTGATTTGAAAAGTAAATTTCAACGATTTGGGCACGTTGTTCAGTTGTGTATTGCTCATTTTATAAATTGTCCAAGTCTTCTTTACAAAATACTGAAAGAAAACAAAAAAATATATATAAAAAAAAAAAGTTATAAGGAATTCACACCACTTCGGTCTTTTTTGGCCGCCCCATAGTAGTAGTAGTAGTAGTGTTTGTGTTCATATAAATTACGCCTCCGACCAACACACATACAGCGAGAAAAGTAACGCAGCGTGGACATACCTAATACATTGCTATTTTTACTTCTTACAAACATTTTAAAGAATGCCAAATCGCTAAAGTATTTTCAGAGCATCGAATGTTTCGAGAATTCAGAGACCTCGCACATACTTACTGGATTAAAATATAAGCTAATACAAAACAGAAATGTTACATTGATTTGATGATAGGTGGAATTTTATCATAATGATTCACATCGGTATATTATACTCTCCAAGATATATATTATTTCTTGGAGGAATTAATATAATATTCATGTATATTGTGTTTGTCCGCCTTGTGATGTAGCGGATAGCACATTGGGCCACCGTGCATGATGTCACGGGTTCTATTCTCGATGTAGTCCAGATATAAAATTTTGCATTTCAGTCTTCGGACGGCAGAATTGTGAATTCAATTACTTTTATTGTATTAACTTAATGTGTGTAGGACTCACTTTGTCTTCTTCTTCTTCTTCTTCATCAGCCATTGTTCGTCCACTGCTGGACATAGGCCTCCCCCATATTAGTCCACTGCTTTCTGTCCTGGGCCTCGAGCTGCCATCTGGATCCTGCAGTACTTTTTATGTCATCTGTCCATTTGTAGTTTTCACTTTGTAGTTTTTCCATAATTATGAAGTTAAACCACTTTTGTTTTAAACTACTTTATTATTTTTTAACACGCCAACCGGTTTCGGAGACACTACTCTTTCATCAGGGCTTTGTATAATAATAATTTAAAATTAAGTAATAAGTCGCTAACTAAAAATGTTGAAGTGGTTGACCAGGTACTAGGATAAGGGGTGGAGAGGGGAGTGAAGTGGGGGAGAAACACATGATCGGTGCATTGGGATTCATATAAATGTCATAAATCTGTCAACTTTGTATTTATAAGTGTCTACATCCCAATGCACCGAGCATGTGTCAAACCACCTCACAACTAAAATTCTTCTATGACACCTATTCTCTAAACTCAGAAGTCTGCTATCTCGGGCCCTGGTTAGGTGCCACGATTCGCAGCCATAGAGGAGAACAGGTGTGATGCAGGTGTTATAAAGGCGGAATTTTTCTTTAACCGAGTAAACATCCGATCTCCAGACAGCTTTCATACTGTTGAATGCGGCGCCCGCTTCTCTAAGCCGCACTCCCAGTTCTTTCTTAACTCTGCCGTTTTCTGTCATGTTCGCTCCCAGGTATTTAAAGCTCTCGACCCTTTCGATGACTTGTCCCGACAAAGCCAGAGGGATCTGGGCATCTTGACACGAGCTGTTACACATGACATGGGTTTTACCAATGTTAATTTTTTAACCCATGCACGTGGAGTGCCAATTTAGCCTATCAACAATAATTTGAAGGCCCCCGACTGATTCGTCAATAAGGGCGGCGTCATCAGCGTACTCCAGGTCGCAGAGCTTTTGGGACGGGGAGATGGGAGATGGATAATCCTCGGTCTGGCGGAATTGACATCCTACTTTAAATACTAAGTAACGAAGTACAATACAGAACCATCAATATACCTTGCTGAAATCATAATATCACTGCTGGAATGAACGTATTGTAATTCATAATCGGCCTCATAATTATATCGAATAATCATAATCGATTTATTATCAGCATGATCGTATAATTCAAATATTATAATGATTGATTATACTCATAACTAAAATACACCGACTAACAAAACTCGATGTACAAGTGGGAAACCAGTGAATCTACGTCATATTTTGAATCGATTTTGAATTTTTAAAAAATTTATTTGACCCATTGTTTTCTAGAAAATTGAGTAAGAAGTAGATTTTTTTTCCGAAAGTTTGGGTTCTGAAGCGCGTAAGACTGATCATCCATACCGATGCAGTGCCCTATGCACCATTGGGTGCGGATAAGGGAAAGTAGTAGTAGTAGTAGTAGTTTTTTGCAAATTGGTATCAAATAAAATTTATTTTGTCAAATTAATACTAATACAAACAAAATAAAATAAGAATACGTACTATTTTACTTAATCCGCCGTATTTTCTTTTAAGAGAAGAAAAAAGAAGTTTTTCAACTCAGATTAAAAAGTCACATTACAAAATAAACATTAGCAAATAATATGATGTAGATTCACCAGTTTTCGGGTTGTACTACGAGTTTTGTAACTCCATGTATAGGCCTAGTGGCAGCACTTCACCTACATATAGCAGGTGGATGCGATCAGTTTGGAGAGTTTGAGATGGAAGAGAACAGAGAACAGAACATGAGTGAGGAGTAAGGAGTAAGGAGTAAGAGGAAATGAGAGAAGGAATCCAACACCTTGTACTTCGTGAATCATACTTTGGAAATACTCCGCGCCCATTTCGTATTTACAGACTAAAATTTTGTGAAATATTTCCATCGGATCACGTTTTTTAATTTATTTATTATATTTACAAACGTATAACAATGTTGTACAATTTAGAGCTTCTTAAATTTCTAGATACATAGGCATATAACATGATAAATATCGTAGATAAACTGAATACTGGTGCAGTGGTATATTATAAGTACCTACATACAAAGATAAATGGAAAAACTCCGATCAGCGCTATCGGTTTCTAAATGGGCAATTGCCTGTTCCAAGAAACCGATAGATAAAGAAGAAAAAAAAGAAAAATCAATTGTATACGAGTGCATAGCATTTAGATTTACACACTGAAAATTACACTTAACGACATATCACACAAAAATAAAAATAATAAAAAACAGAAGACAAAAGTATTTTGAGTGACAAATGAATACGTTGTACGAGTATGAATGCAGGACTATACAATTACCTTCAGCAGGTTCTCCGATTCTTTACATCCCATGTCTATCGCCAGTCTGTTATTTTTCTAGAAAAAACAGGCACTGCTTTCTGTCTTCCAAGCACTAGGTATGT
Organism: Micrasema minimum; assembly: GCA_022494985.1. Classification (NCBI taxonomy): domain Eukaryota; kingdom Metazoa; phylum Arthropoda; class Insecta; order Trichoptera; family Brachycentridae; genus Micrasema; species Micrasema minimum. The sequence goes on from JAGVSP010001648.1 coordinate 37,562, forward strand.
GGTTAGATAGCTTCGGTCCATAATACATGAAGGAATTTCTGAACATGGTTTTATTGGACCTTGGCACAACAAAGTCATTTCTTATCACACTTCGTGTGTTGTGAGGATGACTAACCCTGGACATACTGTTTTCGTTATTACGTGTATCTATTAGGACTCTTTTAATAAAGATTTGTCTAGTATTAAGGACCTTAAAAAACATTGAATAATTCCTGACTAGGAAATCTAAAATGCTTCCTTAATATGACCCTTATATATATTTTCAATCAAATATAGAAATTTCAAGATCTGGTAAAAATTATTATTATTTCTAAATTATTTTGCCGATAAAATTACAAGGAATGGAACATCACTTGTTCACTGGGTTGTTACTTTCTGTTTAATCAAAAGAAAAATTAATCGCAAAATAAAAGTGAAATGGTGTCGAAAACTAGGAATGCTACCCTAACGCAGGCTTGCCAGTTTGCACCCCGTTTATACCCCGCGACCCCCGCGTGTTCGCTGGTCTTGCCTGGTTGAATAGAGTATAAAAGCTATATATACTACCAAGAAAGCGGTTCCCGCCTTCGTATAGGTCGCGTCATGTAAAAAGAACGCTGCGCATTAGCGCATTAGGCGATTATCGGTCTTATTTGGTACGCGGGGTGGGCGGGTCACATGCGCAAACACCCCCCCTCTACTTTCCTCCAGCGTTCTTTTTACATGACGCGACCTACAATGAAAGCCCCACCCTTTCCCTAGACTGCTAAAGACTATTGAGTCTTTTTTCAGTCCAGCCAACTCTACCGATTTTTTCAACAAGCTAAACCGCGATTTTAAGATTGTTAGTGTGATAAAATACGGATGAATTTACGATTATGTACGCGAACAAATGCTTTCATTGTACCCCTACCACCGTCTCGGCTTATGTATTATAATTGTCATTGTTTCCATCACCCAAACCCACCAGAGTCGGCCCCAAATTAACAGTGGTAGGGATGTTAGTTTCTACCCCGATCATTATTTATTACAACCACCCGTGTGGAGACCGGTATCCCGCCTCGCCAGGCCCCCCATCCCAGACATCCACCCGTGCACCCGCGGTCAGGGTCTCAATGGAGGGGGGATTAGGGAAGAGAGGGGAGGGGACAGAACGCATGTGTGCATCTCACACCATCATCCTATCATCTGGCAGAAACTATTTCATACGTCCCCTGCCGTACCTTGCGCGTACATGACGCGACCTGTACCTCTATGACTAGACCTCTGGAGCTAGAAGTCAGACCGCTCCACGGAACCAGCGACCGGCGACCGGCGCCGGCGACCACCTGAGAGTGAAACTGAATCTGT